>JAHWFP010136311.1:0-28617 GCA_023313725.1 Lithobius niger | reverse complement strand
GTGTGTGTGTGTGTGTGTGTGATGAAATTTTCTCATTGCCTTTTCCTTCGTGTATAGCCCATGCAACCAAAAAGAAAAGGGGAGGGAAAAAAACCCACTCACCTTCTATTTGAGTATCACGAAGTCGTGAATCAAGCTGAAATCTCAATAGTCCGCCAAACCGCTACTCTTTTGTTGGTAATACATTACGTTCAAAGAATGGTTGGGTAAAATATATAGGAGAAAAAAATGAACGCAAGAGGAAAAACGATTAGTTCACAATATCGTTCAGAAACATAAATCACGTTTTGTATTAATCAGAAAAAGGGAGAAGGGGGGGGGGGTGTTGGAGGGGGATTTATCGAACTTGTCCTTTTTTCTATTGTCAAATACTTTGGAGTTATTTGTTTTCTTCATCTTTTCCTATAGCAATCGTAAAAATTGAGCGAGTTCTTATTAAATCATTCACGGACGAGGAGTAAAACAATTTATATGTTCTTTTATGTTATTTCCATTACTTCCTAGATGGTAACTTTTTTGCACTTCCTGACGTTCTGAGTCTACGGAACGTGGAAGTTGGTCTGTTTAAGACATTTCGTGGTCAATGATTTCAAAACTTCAACCAGCAACAAGGTTTTGCACAAAAATGAAGGAGAAAACTGAATCGTGCTATACAATTCTGTGTGGATTAGTTTGCAACTGCCTATTCTTTCCTTTCAAGTTTGTAGTAGCATCTTAACATACTGGTGTTTCCAAAACAAATTTCGGTAAAGTGATAAAAAAAAATGCTGGTTCACATAAATGACTCCTAACTGCATACCTTTTCGTCATTTTGCCCCATATGTCTCAAGATGTATGCTGTAAGACAATTTTTATTTTTTTAACAAATAAATCGTTGATGTGCTTTGAGCTTGCATCCTAGTTTCTTGGAGGCTACGGCCCTATCCACTCGGCTAAGGTTTGCTCACTGTCTTTGGTTTCCTAGGAAACCTAACAAACCTTGTTTTTCATCTCAGACTTATTTTTTTCGTATCCTAGAGTAAGCATAAATTCCTGGTAAAAAGTGGTGAAAGTTCTTACTAGGATTGACCATGATTTTTAACCTTAGTTTAACTGTCTGACAGGTACGATAACATGATTCCAACGTACAAACACATTTAAGTAGTTCTTTTTCCAACAATTTTGTATGTTACGTTCGTAATCTCTTATGAAACCGTTTGTCTCGGGCAGTTTGAGCATAACCATCTCACCATCCTTCTAAAAAAAAATTCTCTTTAAATAAATTAATGAAATATCTTCATATTATTATGAATGAGAAAGCTTAAAACTATTTAATTTATACTAAATGTCTAATTTGGATAATTATGCCAACTGCTGCGTCTCTTAATAGTTCTCGGTTTTCTCGATTGCTCATTTACTTGCAACAAAATAGTACCTGAGGGCCATTAACTGCATCACGGGTTCTTCATTACAAAAATGCCGGTAGTATCTTCGACAGATAAGCAACACATTTAAGGATAGTTTATAGAAACATTTTGCAAGTGACTACGCAGAAAAACTATTACGTCATTAGAATTTGCCGATTTACATTCACTGTATTTGTGATGACGTAATTAGCAGCACACTGATAACGTTGTTTTCATCCATCACCATTCCTAAATCATTTTTATCTTAAGACAAACGACTTCTTGGTTTTTACTTAGTTTCTTACTTACTTGCTTACTTCCATTACTTTTAACTGACGACGCCGTTTTTATCCCCAACCAAAATGATCTTCACAGCGTTCGTCATCAGCACCACCAACTTTAAACTGCAGCATTGGCGATCGTTGAGTTTGACAAGCTTGCAAGAATTCAAGGAGCTTCCCATTCCCAACCACTTCTCACCCCACCCCATACCCCCCAATCCCCCCCCACGCACACATTTAGTTGCGGTTCTGTGTAGTGGAGGGGGCGGGGTGTAGAGCCACCCCTAGAGCAGGGGTATTCTCTCCCGACTTCTCGCTATCAACGCATTTGCCGATAATGGCCACAATGTGTTGTCGGGAACACATCAGCACTGTGTCAAGATGTTCGTCAGTATCTGGCAAAATCGCTGAGGTGCCTGTATTTCCTCCCACAACCACGATGAAAAATATTATCGCTAACGCTATTGGTTGTTCACGCTGCCTCCTCCACCACTACCGATTGGTTAGCCCCCTCCTTTCCCTCCCCACTCCCTCCCACGGTCTCTCTTCCATCTCACTCTCACACTCGGTCTTTCTATTGGTGCCAGCACACGTTCCCACCGTTCTTAACCCACTTACTTAATTGGAAAATCGATTCGGCATCCTAAGTGCTTCTTCTTGTGCACCTTCCCCCGATCCTTCCAACCTCGCAGCCTCGCAGCCAAAGATACCGCGGAGGGCTACTTCGTGAAGATGGCCTGTAGGATGGGAACAGTTTTTTTTTAATGTATTGGTAAACGTTTTGTCTCTAATCGGTTATTGTTTGATGACTTTTAGTACAGAATTAATAAGAAAAAAAATAAGCGAGCGTATTGTTTCCGTAGCACAAAATGTTTATTAAAGTCGAACTATTAGGTTGAGGAACGAACACAGATAATCGATTGTACGTTTTCAGTAGCAGAGTGCCTTGTTGATATCCAAGATGGTTACAAAAACAATGGCTGCCACCAATTAAAGAAAGCCACCCCCCTCCAGGAAGACGTAGCCGCTCACAAAATACTTGCAGGACTCAAGATACGCCGCCGCGCACACAATACATTTCTCATTTAGGAAATAGTTTTACTGCACCGATTTAGTTAGTATGTGTTGGGTTGTAGTATGGTGAATACCCGTTTATATCCAAGCTGGATGCAAACAAGCCCCAAGCCAAATCACACTAGAAAACTGACAAAATAAAAATAGTTTAAGTTTCAGTGATGAAGATTACGATAACGGAACTGCCTACTATTATCAGTTGAGAAATGGTTTAATTCATTGGTTTCTTTTAGGATTTTATGGTATGTAGTCTGATGGATGAGTTGTGGTTTATATTCAAGCTGGACGCAACAAAAGGTAAAGAAATAAACTAACTGACTCCAAATCTAAATCGTTGTAAATAATTTCTTCAACAAACGCGTTTGGTATTTTTAGGTTTAATGATTAAGTTTAAGTTTCTTAATAAAATGGAGGTAATTTCTTAGTTGGCTTTGAGATAAAATCCAATAAAGATAGCCCATGCTAACATACGAGTAAAGGTTAAGTAGCTGAAAAAAATAAAACTCAAATTATAAAAGTAGGTAAATAATTTAGTTCTAAACACTTAAAAATAGTTAACAGAGTATGGAAGTGGTACAAAAAACAAAAAAATTCCTCCGTGTCTTTAACACCAGTTTAATTTTATACGACATTACTAAATTTTGGAATGATTGCATTCTGCAGCAAGTCCAATTGCTACTGCATGGTTTAGGTAAATATAGGACAGAAGTTCACTGGACAAAAGCTCAAAAGACAGATTGCATTATACTACAAAGTAGTTAAAACTGAAGATATGTCTGAATGGCATATCAGTTTGGTGGTCATCGAGCCTGAGCAGTGACAGAGCTCATCACTTTCCTAAGAAGCTGATCTGGTCGATAACGGGGAAGATGACCCAGGTAAAGTCACTGCCAGTCTGCTGTCCACTGTAGTCTGTTCTGGACATTATGTCGGCGCATCGTGATGACCAAAGGGGTAACGAAACCCCTGCAGGAGGTATGGATATATATGATAAGATCTAGATTTGTGGTTTGGTTAACATCTCTGTAATATGTGGCACAATGGCATCCCGGACCACTGCATTGTAACTGAGGTTGGCGCTAATGACCTAGCTGTTGATGCGCCATTATTAAATATCAATCTCCCCAACCTGATGATGCGCCCCTGCCTTTACTGACCTTCTTTCTCGTTCAAAACGTCTGTATACATATATATATATATATATTATGTCTCAGAAGTCCTGAACCAGGTAGGCCTATATGGTATACGCCTATACAGTGTATACTATACCCAGAGGAAAGTTCTGGAGTCCTGGGTTTACTGCGAGTGAACGCCTATTGTAGAAGACATTTGCTACGCCAATAAGGTGCATATTTTGCTCATAGTTTGCTGATTTGTACAGCTTAGGTCCAATATGGTATAAGCATACATCATATAGGCCTACACTGTATCGGCCTAAACCAATAGGCCTACCTGATTCAGGACTTCTGAGGCATACTGTATATACACATTCAGAGTGTCTCGAAAGTTTCTTGCACCCTACCAAAAAGCCAACAGTTTTAAAATTGCATACTTGACCTATACGACCGACTTTTGACCCTAGGATTGGGGAAAGCACCAAATGCGCTTGCAAAGAGGTACCCTGCCCCACTCACCCTCCAGATATCAATTATATTTCCGTTCCTCTGAGAAATATATCTATGGTCCCAGTTAGTGAAATGTTCGCATGGCTAAGCCAGGGCAATTGGTAAAACCAGCACGTAAATCGGGTAAACTTTGTGCAGCTAAGCCACCTCCACTGCATACTTTCCAGCCCCAGATGAAGACTTTATGCAAAGAAGATAGAAGCTAGAAGCTTGAAATCCTTCGTTTAGATTTAACGAGATCCCTGTAAAATGATGCCTAAAGCCAGAATCCATTGGTTCTGTAGCCATGTAAGGGAACCACGGTAAAGTTTAACCGATTTGCTGCAGCCCCACACCCCAACCGTTAAATGTATGCCTTGCTTTGACATAAAGGTAGCAACAGACAAAATATAGAAGTTGAAATAAAAAGCGTGCAAAGTTAAAATGCAGGCAAAAGCAGGTAAATTGTCGAAACCTGACAACAACCTAGAGGAAATGTCATCCATATCTTCCCTGCAGTAGCTTATAGGATGTTTGCATTCTGTGGTTCTTTACCTGCTTGTGTTTGCTTTATAACTGCTTAGCTGAATTGTCGACCAAAGCTCTCGGCTGGCCACCTTTCGACATGTCTGGGCGCAAATAGCCACTGTGTTGGCGTGACCTTCATCCCATACCCTTCCTTCATTCCTCCCATCCATGAAGTACGTTCGTTCATGTGTTCATTCGTTCGATCATGTTCGCAATGACCGCCCTTCTGCCGCAATGTAGTCTGCAAATTGTCTTCTGGCACTTCAACGCACACTGCCTAGCATTTCTTCATTGACTCTAGCACAAGCATCGCGGAAGGTTCTGCAAATCACCGATGTTTGAAGGTGGAGTGTCGAACCCGTTGGATTTTGTGTATTCCCAAAAGATGAAATTCAGTGGGTTCAGATCAGGCGAGCGTGCAAGCCGATTCTACTGCACCACTATACGTTCAATCCAACGTCGCGGAAATGCGTCATCTCGCCAATAGCGTCCACCTAATCCAAAATGGGGCAGAGAACCATCTTGCTGAAACCGAGTCCACTTGCGTGCATGCAAAGCCTTTCAAGGGCAGGCCCTTAAGAAGGTTGTAAACTGTTTCTTCAAGAATGGTTTCTAGGCAACGTTCAGCATTACTAGTTCCGTCATAGAATCCTATACAGCAAGATCCTTCTGTATATGCTTCCACACCAAACGTTAACACGCCACTGGACCCGGTGGCGAGGTTGACACAGCCACTAGACGTACAGTGGGGGCTTGGGGGGGGGGCGGGGGGACGGGCTCTACAAAGTCGTTTGTCGTGGTTCCCGTCCATGAGCACAGAACCAATGACCAATGGTTCACTGCTGTAGGCCCAAAGATCTCGTTTAACCCCAGATGTGGGCTTTCCACCATGTTCTAGTCTCTCAGCAGGGATGTCCTTACCTGGGGCCGGGAAGTATAAATTGCGGGAGAAGTAAAACGCACACCATTTATCCGATTTACGTATTGTTTTCGTCAATCTACTTGGCTTAGTCATGCGCACATTTATATAGTTTGTGTTTGGAGGTGAGGGGAGGGAGAGGCAGGAAACCCTTTTGCAAGATTATGGGCTGACCGCCATATAGGGAAAAATTTGGCCCTGTAGGTTAGGTGTGTAGTATCAAATTTTGTAGGCCTTTTGACGGTGTGTAAGGGACTTTGGGAGAGCCTGTATATATACATATTTATGTATATGAGAAACAGGTGAAAAGTGGGGTGGAAGGTGGTGGACGGCTGTAAAAATCCATTCCATTCTATTTTTTGTTTAACTATAGTAACGCTGCTGGTCAGTAGCGTGCACAGGAGGGAGCAAGGGGGACAGTGCCTCTGCCCTTTTCGGAACTTGCCCTTTAAAAAAAAATAAAACGTTTTTTGTGTTAACATTTGGTGGTGCGGTGGTGCCTGAGCAAGAGCCTAAAAACCTAAAAAGGGCAAAAAAAAGCATGAAAAATGCAAAAAAAAAAGGCCAAGAAAGGGTAAAAAGATATCCAAAAAAAGTTCCTAGAAAGATGTCCATTAAAAGCCGAAAAAAAGACCAAAAAGGTAAAAAAAAAAAAGGCCTGAAAAGTTCCAAAAAACTAGGAACGGGCAAAAATATTGGCAAAAAAAACAGTGTAGAAAAAAAAGAAACCTTTTACTAAAAGTTGCCGCTGCCCTTTCAGGGGTCTGTGTACGCAACTGTTGCTGGTCACCCAATCCAAAATGGTACCTGGCTTTACTCCTCCTCCTCCCCCCCCCTCTCCCCCACTTCCCTGCAGCTGGTTTATTTTAGCGGTGCTCATTCTGGTAAGTTTCTTGTCTTTGTAGAACCACCTCCGTTTTACGTCCCAAACAATTCGTTTCGTCATCACCCAAATCTCTTCGGCGGCATCTCTCTTGCTTTTGTCGCCGCCTTGACATACAGTGGACGTTTGGCGACCAACGACGCTGCCGAGTAGGGGGCGCTGGGGAGACGATCTGTCAGCGCTCGCCGTTAACCCTTTCAACAGTAGGTCAAGTGCTTAACCGCCGTGACTTTAGTTGTGGAAGGAGAGGCGAAATCAAATGCGTTAGATCAATGCTGGTCGGCAGATTTGCCAGAGTGATGCAGCAGATCTGGTGGCGCTGCTTGTCGAGCCCAAAGGCCACCTTTATTTATCAAGTCCTGACGACATGGCATTTCAATTTATGGCCGGTACGTGGCCTCTACAATGTAGGCCTAAAGAGGCGAAGTAGCGATGCCTGTCTTCCCCTCCTTTCTGGGTTCGTTAAAGCCTTTCGAGTAGGTCGGGGTATGGGTGAAATTCGCTTGGTACGGTCATCATTGTTGGTGTTGCGGCAACAGCCGGGAGCACTTGATGCAATAAAAGACTTAAATGCGTTAGAGTTTGTCGTACTCCCAGCTGAAGCCATGGTGCCACAATGTGAGAAGGAATATTTTGCTAGGTAACTCCAATCGGAAATTTCTAGAAGTTTTGACATCCCACAGTCGACATGAGCATGAGGCGTCAGGTGTCATAAGTCCTTCTCTTCTCGAATACGCCAGGGGTGGCTCAGGTCATGCTCGAACGAGGGGCCTCATGCACATGAGAGATCAATGCAACTCAACTGAGTGCCTCGCTGCACTGTTGAGGTAAAAAATCGGTGAGAGTTTTTGTATTTGGATGATGGTGTGGACTTTACAGGTGTTCGTATTCAGAAATGTTGATTAGCCATAAAAAACAAAACATATAAAAGGTGTACAATTTCGAGATTGTTAAGATTGATGAAAAGTTTTGGAGAAGAGTTTTTAAGCGTGCCTATTCAGAGTTTGTGATTAGCAATAAAAAAAACCCAATAAAGTGTGTGGAATGTTGAGATATAAAGGTTGGTACGAGTCTTG
Source organism: Lithobius niger (assembly GCA_023313725.1). Classification (NCBI taxonomy): domain Eukaryota; kingdom Metazoa; phylum Arthropoda; class Chilopoda; order Lithobiomorpha; family Lithobiidae; genus Lithobius; species Lithobius niger. The sequence goes on along the minus strand of JAHWFP010136311.1, from coordinate 20,867 downwards.
GTGACAGATGATGGTTGAAGACTTTGGACTGTTTTTATTCAGAGTTTGAGATTAACCGTGAAAAGTAGTTTATTTTTAAAAAATTTGCAGGAGGCACAGATATACAATAAAATTTAGATTTGGGTTTGTGTAACATCGTTCTACGACCTGATGCAATGGCAACCCGGGCCAGTCTACTGTGATTGAAGTTGATGCCCAATGATCTAGCTGTTGACATACCATAAAGCCTGAACCCCCCCCCCCCCCACCCCCCTCTGTTTGGATATAAATATTTAGGAAAATTTACAAAAAATGATGGGGAGGGGTTAGGCTTTATGACGCGTCGATAGCTAGGTCATTAGTGGCAACCTCAGTAACAGTGCAGTGGTCCGGGATGCCACTACATCACACATTACAGAGAAATAAAACCTCCTTCAAAAATTGAAGAACCTCGTATACAGGAGGATAGAATCATCTCCCAATTAACAAGCTATGTCCCGTGAAAAGTGGAAAGGGAGACGAACACCAGCAAGATGGTGACAATCAACAAGAAATGAACGGACTGTGAGATGCTGGCGACACCAATGACGTTTAAGGAGGGATAACCCCCCCCCCCTCTCAAAAGATAGCAATGAGTAAGTTGGTGTGACCAATACACAAATGGGGTAACTCCACCCCTTTCCAGTGATTATGGCGACAATCCAAGTGCCATTCCTGGAGAGTGCCTTTAATAGCCTGCAACTTATTGCCATCTTTGATGGAAGTGCTTATTGCATAAATACAAAACTGTATTTTATGTAATTCGTCAATTCGCTGAAACATAGCACTAATCTTTTTTGAATGTAGTTAACCAAATCTTATCTCCGTTTGTGAATCCATTCTAATGCAACCTTTGTACCCGGATCACGAGCTAACCACTGGATCAATTAAAACCAGATTTTGTACATTGATAGCATTCAACCCAGAGGTGGTATCAAGAAAGAAATTTTAAAATCGGACATGTTGTTAAGGTGACAAAATCAATGTGACAAAATGCACAGGTGATGTGAGCTGCACGCCTATTGGCTCACCGACAGTTTCTGACGCGCGAAAATCTACCACGTCTTTAGTAAATACTAAGATGGATGTGATGAGCACTCAAATTTCTGCCAGCATTATGTCTCAACTGGACCCCAATTCTGATACTTTCAAACAAAAATTTTTCAAATTTGCGGGTGCGTAGTCTGCTGAAAAACTAAAGTCAAAAACTGCTCGTCGCGCCCACCGGCAACGCCATCCAGCGACGCGCTACGAAAACAAATGGACAAAAAACAAGATGCGATGACGCAAACGAAAGATGAGCCACAACGCTGTCTCCAGTGCAACCCCGTTGGTCGCAATTGCTCCACTCTATTTTGTCGACAGTGAAACTGATTGTTGTATACGAAGCTCAGGTATTGAAAAAAAAAAGAACAAAGATGACAATTTATTCTTCTTTAAAGCACCGAATGCTCCGAAAACTACGAGTAGAACTACTGGCACGCGCTAGCTATGAACTCCTGTATTCGTAATTCTCTCCATGGCAGGTGTTTATAAGATGTTTCGCCATTCCCAAAATTTCCTAAACCTTCTCCAACTTGCCAAACCCTAGATCTTACACAAGCATAAACGGAAAGGCATTTAAGGAAATGACTTCACATTGACTTGGATGTGAAATCAGTGTCTTGACTTCTTGCCCATGGAAATCAACAAAATCTGGTTGTTTCTGGGTGCTACTAGCGGCTTCTATTGTGTCCAGGAACTGCAAGAATATGCTAGCCTGATGAGTCACTGCACTGTGACTGAGGTTGGCGCTAATGACCAAGCTGTCGACGCGCCATTAAGCCTCACTTCCCCCCCCCCCTCTAATGAGTCTGGGTTGGGTCTGGGTGTAACGAGACAAATCGGCAAAAAGAGATCTCAGCACTCGATTCAGTACAGCCCGTAGTTGAGCGTCCAAAACACCACTGTTACGAAAGACCATTGTTGCTATTGTTAACCCATGCCTGAGATGGTGAAATCTGGAGATAAGTTCAGCTTCGTGATTGCGTTGTCAATGATATATTGTCAATGATAAACCTCGTCCTAATTGTACTTGTGTCTTGTAATTCCAAAGACTAGTCATTTGTGTAGCTAGCTGGGGACTCCCTATACGTGACGACAATATCCGCAGTTTGTTTATTATCTTTCTGCAAACAATTCTAGCGTGAGTCAACTGTTGTTGTCGCCATCTTTGATTGTGGTTTCCGGTGGCCTCAGCTGAAAGACCTCCTCGAAGGGAGAATTGGGTTTAATGCTTCAGCAGTGATGTTGCGCTTAAGAATCAAGAAACTCGTGACACGTGTAGGAATAAAAAATTTTTACAGTACCACATGCGGTTTACGGAATGTTAAACCATTGAAAGCATCTTTACATTTTTATTGGTATATATCTCCAAAGAAATGTAAAGTTTGTCTACGACTGGAAAAACTAACTGCAACTGGTGATAGTTGGTAGTAGGCGTAAGTGTTACTGAATTTGACAGTAAAACTATATTCTTAACATTAATGCTAAATAATAAAATATTTCTTGACTAACTACATTAGGCTTAAGCAAAAGTAATGATGTTAAGAGTAACAATTATTATTGTTAGGTTTAGTGCTGAAATATAAAATATTTCTTTACTTACTACATTAGGCTTAAGTAGACTGACGTTAGCAGTTGCACTAACTATACAGGGTGTAACAAAAGGTCGTGTCCAAAATTAGGTGACTAATTCCTTAGGTCAAACTAAGAATATAATTCATATAAACATTTGGTCAAACACGTCTTGTTCTTTGGTTATCGCATGAATTAAGAACCCAAATTACAACTCCGCCTCCCCATCTCCACCTACGCTCTTGCTATTGCAAAAATAAATCAGAATAGGAAGGTAGTGAATGAAGACAATGAACTGAAGGTAGAGAACAAACTGTTAAGAATCAAATTCAGACTAAAGGAAAAATATCTCTATTGCCAAACAATTTGTCCTGGAGGGGAAGCAACAATTGTTCGAAAACTTCGTTAGTCGGTGTTAATGTAGAACTGATAATACCATAGAAGTTTTAATAACGCGAAGTATTAAACGCGAACATCAGTTCTGCACAGGTCGAAACTAAAATAAGAAAACATTGGGTATAAGGAAAAGGCCGATAACAGTACTACTGGGTCAAAGGGAATCATTTTGAACTGCACGAACATGCCGCTGGATTATTGGTCTGGTGCTGTTGGAATCTGTTGTCCATCTCTTACTACAGTGTTGAAGGTTTGCGTCGATTTAATAGTCCAGCTACTGTACGTTCGGTGATATTGTGACGAGTCCTTGTCAGCAATGTGAGATGGTTCACAATAATTCGTCAAAAAATCCTTCCCTGGGCGTTAGAGCAGGTTTGCAAATGACCTGCAGACGACGTTAATTCCATGTAGTGCTGGAGTGGTTCGTAAAAATAAAAAAAAATATAAAAATGTTATTGTTTCCCAAAGACACCTGGTTCCTGTGTGTGGTTGGGGGGATAGCAGTCACAGTAATTGTTTAAAGTTTCTTCCCTGAACATTAATGCAGGTTTGACATAGTCGAGCCATTGAGTTTCAGACATGTTCGAAAATTCCAACGGTGGTTTTATTTTTGCAATAGCCAGAGCGTGGGCGGAGGTGGGGAGGCGGAGCTGGAATTTGGGTTCTTAATTCATGCGATAACCAAAGAATACGACGTTTTTGGCCAAATGTTTATATGAATTATATTCTTAGTTTGACCTAAGGAATTAATCACCTAAATTTGGACACGACCTTTTGTTACACCCTGTATAGTTTAGTGCTAAATTATGAAATCTTTGTTGATTAAACACACTAATTTGAATTATTCACTACCTGGTTTTGTTGAAATGGTACAACAACGGAAATCGAGGTAGCTTTGGATTTAGGTTATTATTTTACTTTGAAGTTTTATTTTATAAGCATCTTTCTCGAAGGCTAGTGTTGCTCTTTTTTATTTTTAGTGATTATCTTTTACGTTGTATTTTATTACAACTTGAGCCTTGTAACTTTTGTTAATTTGTTTGATAACAGAGCGCTCTGAAAATTAGCTCCAAAACGATGCCTCTAATTTTTGAAGTGTGCATTTTTTGCCTTTTTTTGGGGGGGGGGGAGGGTGGCCTGGTTTTACATTCAAGACATTGGTGCCTGACTCAAAATGTGGAACCTCGTTCTCTGGAATTAGCATTTTGTTCACGACAAACATTCCGTAAAGATTTTTGTGCAACACGTTCATTGATCAATCACCCTGCATCTTCCATTCGCTTCGTAACATTGATCTTTTTTTCCCCTGTCCCTTGCGTGTTCTCTTTCTTACGTAACCAACGAACCGCCTCACGGTCCGGCTGCTGGTAGCCATTTGGAGACGACTTTGGCACCGTTAAACGTTGAGTTGGCAAGGTTCGGCGAGAGAGAGCCTTCCAGGGAAAGAGGGAGAGAGAGCGAACAGTCAGTGGCAACCCCAGTTCGAAGCCATTGCAGTAGGGCAAGTTAAGTACAAGGCGCTCTGCCCCAACTTGGCTTGGGGAGCTACGGGGACGCTGGTGTGGTGGCGCGACGACGACTGGTCACGGCAATGGTCGGCTGGCCGGGGCCGTGTGACACTCTCCGAATTTAGGGTGGCCATAGCACCAGGTGACCATGCCAATTTGCAGGAAAAAGTTGGCGGCCTTTATGGATTTGGACACTTGCCAAACCTTCCCATAACTTGCACCCTTAATAGTTGAATCCCCCCATAAAAACCAGACCCGCACTGCACAATGGCAGGAGGTCAGTAGCGAGCGGACTGACGGCGCAGAGGGAAAAAGAGGCGAAGGGGGGAACTGGGTGAGGGGTGGCTAGGGTGTGTGGGGAGGGATGGAGAGAGGGGGTGGCGCCGCCTTCTGTCGCCATGGCGACTCCCAGCTCCGCCTGGACTAATCATTAGAGGCGGTACCGCGTCAACGGTCAAATTTCGTGATCACACCTCTCCTCGCGTGATGACCCGCCATAAACGAAGTCCAGGAAAACCACTGGACGTGTCCGGGACACACTCACTTTGCGTTGCGTCCCCACCTATTCAGCGGGGGAGTTTGAATGGCTTGGTGGCAATTGAGCGGCTTTACTTCGCTCCCCTGGACGACGCCTCCTTCTCCTTTCAAAACGTTGCAAGGAAATAAAATATAAAAATAACAGTGGAGGGAATGAAGTTGGTGAAAAATGAGGTGCGGTTGTAGGGAGGTAAAGGTGTGCCTACTGGGCAGAAATATACGAAGACAGTTAACGGTTTGCAACATTAGAGAAAATATTTAAATTAAGTAATTGGAATAACCCAACGCCCGTCGTAGCACGCTAAGGGACCAGTCAATATTTACGGAGAGGGAGGGGCCGGCTAAAAGAAGAATTATTTGGCACCAATCTAGTAGGAGGGGGGTAGAAAATTCTAGGGTCAGGCAAGGCGGTGAACTAGGCATCAGTGACTCTGAAAGTAATCAGGATTTTGTTTTGTGCGACAATGAACACAGTGACAGTTCCGTAGGGCAGGACACTAGCAAGACACTGTCAGATTATTTTTGTGCATACTATAATTATAACACGTTTGGGAGAGTTTCTGGGTCCCTTAGAATCCTAATATTAACGACGTAGACCATGGTCAGTATTACGTAAGAAATGTCTCTTCTTTTCATTACACCAAAATTACTTTGTATTGTTGGAAGGGAGGGGGGAAACAATTTTTTTTTAGAATAGTCTGGGGGGGGGGGGTCAACAGTTTTTGATAAGTCTGCGGTGAAGAAAAATTAATGCTCTGAAAATAATGACTGGTCCCTAACTGAAGCATTGTTCTTTTCGTTTTATAATTTTGGTCCTTTCTTTCTTTTCACACTGAACACTATACGAAAGCCTGTCAGCAGAAAGAAAATAAGCAACTTTTGTTTGCGGAAATTTGTCATTTCTCACTTTGCTGTTGTCCCCATTACATTTGTATTTCGTTTGTAGGTGACCAAGACCGGGAATATACTGGTCGAAAATTTTAAAACGTTTGGAAATGTCCTTGTAGGAGCTGAGCTGACCTGTCGGGAAGTTTCTTTCGCTTTCATTTTCCTCCATCCACAAATGAATTAATTTTACTGAAAGTAATTAAGTCCAGTTACGACAAGCTGAGCTCTGCCAATTTCTTTTTTGACGTGTTTTTCATTTAAAAAAAAATTATATTTCTCTTCTTTCCTTAGTCGGAACGTGAGATGATATTTTTCTGGTCGATTTTTTACGTGTTTTTCGTAACTTTTAGGGAAAAAAACATTGACATTTAGTCCTTCTTTCGTTGGTCTCCTTGACAACATTTTTAAGCTCAGTCTTCACATAAACACACAAATATGTCTTTTAGCCTAAAGTGACTACTTTCTAACTAAAGAAATATTATAAGCACAAAGAGGAACAACGACCAAAATGCTTTAATTCTTGAATGCATACGCGAGACTAAAGCCCTTGGTTTTCATCTAACCAAGAATTTAATATTTTCTACAAATTGCAACATTGTTAAGGTCAAGGCTAAACGGGTAGGCTACATGAAAAAAAAAAGTTTCCTCTCGCGAGATAAATATACACTTGTAAAAGCTCTTAAAGCTTGAGTAACACCCATTGTGGAATATGCATGCCAGGTGTGGTCGCCTTACCTTATCAAGGACATCAATACTGTAGAATCTGTTCAACGTGCCCCTAAATCCCTACCTTATTATCAGCGATTGGATTGTTGAGTGCTTGAATCACTTGAGCTGAGGCGGCTTCTCTTAGTTATCCAATTCTAAGTGGGTTGATCATACTGACCCACGTGTGTTTTTCTCTATTCGAGGAAATAGTTAGTTATATTCGAGGTGTTTTTAGATTGATATTATATACAAAAAATATGTTCGTTGTTTTACTGTACTCTATTTTAATGTTAGGACCAGTGTTAGTGGCGGTCCATCTTCGCTTCCAGTATGGTTATTGCCGCTTTGTGTAATAAAATTAGTTATTATTATAGTAAATGGAAAGCCAGTCGAGTTCACATAAAATACAAAATTTGCGACGTTTCAAAGCAGTTCCCGTTTCGTTATCAAGCAATAAAAGATATGGCTAAAAACTAAAAGTAAAAGTTAACACATTAAAACCCATAAAAACGGGAAAACTCAAAGGATATGAATAAAAATAATAAATAAAAATGAACCTATTGTGTACGCGGCGTATCTTGAATCCTGGAAGTATTTTACGAGCGATAGGTCTTCCTGGAGGGAGCGGCTTTAATCGAAGGCCGCCATTGTTTTTGTAACCATCTTGGATATCAACAAGGCACTCTGCTGCCAAAAACGTACAATCGATTATCTGTGTTCGTTCTGCGGCGAACTCAAGATAGGCCGCGCACACTTTAAAGCAGCTTAGAAACTGCCAATAGGGAATCTAACCTCTTCTTGTCTGCAAGTGCAGGTGAGAAGTGAGGAAAAGAATTTCTGTTCTGCTATTTATATTATAAAATTTCTCTCACCAGAATAAACCAATACACAGGAAGGTCCACAAAAAACTGACGACCCAACATTTTTTAAGTCCAACTTTTCTAGTTACTACCCCTCAAAACCAGGATAGAACAGAAATCAAATCTAATGAAACGGGAATATTTCTGTCCTCTCCTGGTTCTGAGGGGTGCTAACTAGAAAAGTTGGACTTAGAAAATCTTAGGTCGTCAGGTTTTTATGGGCACCCTATTAATAGCAGCGCAAAATTTCTATCCCACCTGTATTATCATACATTAGCAGGAAAGAAGTCAGATTCCCTATGATAGTTTCTAAGCTGCCGTAAGTCCAATTTTTATTTATTATTTTAACTCATGTGGTTTGAGTTTTTCCGTTTTAATGGTTTTTAAAGTGTTAACTTTTTAGCAAACCATAAAACGAAAAGGGGTGATATACAAAAACCCCACACGGGTAAAGGAACCCATCAAACTTTTGCCATAGAAAATAGTGCCATCAGAACCAAAGTGGCTGCCACCAAGTTTTCCGTCCCAAACCTTGCTCACTCAATCTAAACTGACACCTTGGTAATTGTCAGTTAAGTTTGAGTGATCACGGTTCGGACCACAAACTTGGTGGCAGCCATTTTGGCTCTGATATTGCTACTTTCTATGCCTAAAACTTGAAGGGTTCCTTTTCCCTTATGGGGTTTTTGTAAGATCTTAATTTCTAAATACTTTCTGTGCCTAGTTAGTTATAAGGGCCGAAGACCTTCTGTATCATCTTGCTGTGTTTTTTTTTTTAAATAAATGTTAATGTTGCAACTGACATAATACTGTTTAGGTAAAAAAAAAAAAAAAAAAAACGTAAAGAGTTTCTAAGATGTGGAAAATAAAATTAACAAACGATTGATTCAAAGTTCAAGCCAACAAACCCAGCACCTCTGTTCAGTGATTTCCTTCGTTGGCTTTGTGTGCACTGACTAACTAATTGCATTAACTTTGAATTCCAATTCTTTGTAGAAAAAATGTATGCCTAGTTACACAAAAATTAGGCCTAACCATTAATATCGTCAAGGGTCTCTTCGCCTAAGTTCTACCTAGCGGAAACCCAGCTCCTCTTAAAAGTAACTAAAGGAATTCTCTTGTAGTGATCGAACACGGACCTAACACTTCATAAACTACAATTAAACACAGCTAGTATACTGGAAATTCTCTGCAACAGGCATCAGAGATCAACTCTTAAAAGTTTAGAAACTCCCATTTGGAGATTGGGTTGATATTTTCCCAAGGGGTTCTGAGGGTTCCGAGCTTGGGGCTTTATTCCAAAGCCAGCCAACGCTCCGCTCACGTATAATCCTTTCAAATTCACAACACGCTCCTCTAAAATCTACCGTAAGTTCCGAACACTCACTTGTTCGTTGTAAATTCAAAACTTCAACAGCTTGAGGAACGAAAGCAAGCATACATATAAACATCAGACCTTCGCAAACCTCCAGGCCTACCGGAAGGCCGCCATTAAATAATTGAAATTGCACTTGAGCGGGGAAGCTAATCTTTACCGGGGCTTTCCCTTTTGGGGATTACGCTTGCTGTCCATGGAGAGCACACAACCATTTTCTCGCAGTTATGGACTACAAGGCTTAGTCTTTAAGAATTCAACCCAAAACTTTATTGGGTGAATTATTTATGACGCATGCTCTTTGTGCACACGTTTCAAATGTTTCCGTTTCCTCGGGACTGAGTTTTGCCAAGGCCATTATTAAGTCTGCAAAGCATGTTTGCGTCTGTGTACTCGTCGGAAGCTAGAGAAAAGTTACCTGAGTTTTGTGCAGTTACTGTTTGGAAGAGGTAGTAAAATAATTCGAAAATGTATGCTGCTACAGATTAGTTGTTATAGAAATACGGACGGTGATCTCAGCGTTATTCGGAACGCGGAGAATAAGTTCTAACACTCACGGCGAGCTCTGTTATGAAGTGATTTAAAAAAAAAATAAAACGTTTGAAGCACAACGTATCCAATAAGTGAAAACAAGTTGTGAATTCTTCGAAGAATGTGTGATTTGGCTTCATTGTTCAAAGGTTCAAATTTAGAAAATATTTTAGAAACTCGGTGGTGGTTTGAAGACTACGTTACGGTGTAGACGAAATCATCCCAGTACACTGTCTAAACGTAGTCAAAGCCCGGGGGAGGGGGGGGGGGAAGGCTCGCAGGAAATGAAAATGTGACCACCAAATTATCGATCACCTCCCGCCCCTCAAAACCCTGAAAAGAAATCTTAACCCCCCCCCACTCAAGATCTAAAAATAACGTACCCCCACCCAAAAAAAATGCGATTTCGTATGCCTGTTGAGACTGTCTGCAGACGATTTCCTGCAGCCAAATTAAATAGGTAGCACTCCGTACCGCCAAGTTACCGCTACTTATAAGGAAACGTATCTCGTTTTTTAACGAAAAGACACGATGGGTTTAAAATGTTCTGTCTACCTTGCATCGAGTTTCATACAATAAGTATGATGAACACGTTGTTTGTTTGTATGCCTACACAAGCAAGCAAGCCAGGAAGCAAGGGCTTTCTAGAAAATATGGGGGAAAAAAATCTTAGCCGTATAGCAGTGGTACGAACAGCTTCAAAACCTTGTAAAACTAACGCCACGACGGGTCTGGGTGTTCAGCCTCCGTGCAGCGGAAGCGTTTTTAGAAACCTTGACTGCTGAAAGCGACATATTTGAAGGTTCAAAAAATGTAGTACCCCAATTTTCTCCCCCCTCCCCGTCCCCGGCGATAAATAAGGATAGGTCCCCTACATTCGATTTCGATTTGTTTTACTAATTACTGATAATCACTTAGTAAGGTTCTGAGTTCATTTACAGCATATACATGTCTAAAGAATCAGTAAGGGATGAAATTTACAGTTTATGTAATTAACGAAACGATGTCGTTGTACTTACCAAGTGTAGCCTTCAAAACATCGCTAGTTGATTTTTAGACATTTCAAGTAAAACACGTAAAAACCCCAGGAGTGCAAAAACGGTCTATCAGTTTTCTTACATTTCGATTTGTTCTACTAGAAATGTCGGAAAGACTTTTAGTGATGCGTTGAGTTCATTTACCAGTGAGTGATAAAATTTACAGAGAACGTGGAAAGTAAATCTTCTCAGTATACTCGGAAAATGTAGCCTTTTAAAGCACCACCAACTGGTTTTGAAACATTTCAAGTAAAATCTGTGAAACCTCTAAGGGGAGGGGATTGAGTCTTAACGGCGCGTCAACAGCTAGGTCATAGGCGCAACCTTAGTCACAGTGCAGGGGTCCGGATGCCATTGCCCCCTACATTACGTCGATGCAGGGTTGGAAATAAACATGATTATTTGTAAGTAATCGAATTAATCAGATTTTAATGACATGTAAGATTACAACAACAATTATGACATAGTTAAAGTTACTATGCTGTATTTCTTGTCTGACAGTCGCTACTTCCAAAATGCCAATACCTATAGATCTCTTTTAAGTTTTAAAAGTTTAAAACTTGGTTACCACGAGTAAATTTCAGTATTAACATGCACGCCGTAACTGGTATTACTTAGTAAAATTGGTGTAGGTACTGTTACACTTTGGCACATTCGTCACAAATGAGCCGATCAAATAAACACAGTCACGTCAGCTGCAATTGCTACCACTAGTCGCCCCCTCGAAGTACGTAAGGCGTATTTTTGTGTAGATCAGGCCAAAAAAGTAGCGGCATATACGTTCCTGACTGGAGAAAATTCAACAGCGGTGTATTTTATTTTGGTTATTTATATTGTTTTGTACTTGTATATCAATCAACAGTTTTGTGTCAAACCTGGTCCCTGATTATAATCGTGATTTTAATGATTTTAAGTGATTTTATTGATTATAATCGTAACAACTCTGCCTCGATGTTAAGCAAATCATCGCTCAATTGACACGCTATGTATCGCACAAGGTTGAAACAGAGACGAACACCATCATAATGGTGACAATCATCAAGAACGTGACAGACCGTGAGTGACTGGCGACACCAATGACATTCAGAAGGGATAATTCCCCCCTCCCCTCCTCAAAAGAAAGCAGTAAGTAAGTGACGCGACCAATACGCAAACGGGTCAACACCGCATCTTCCCGCCGACAAGCCGAGTACCGAGTGCCTCTAAAGGGTGAAAAACTATCAGTCAGCTTCCTCGCACGTTAGAAAACTCCTTATTGATATTTTGAAGAGTGCATTGACATACTGTATCAGAGGAAATGTCTAACCAGTGACTCATTAAATCTACAGTGTACGCGATATGGAAATCGTATCGCTATACTTTCAAAATGTAGTCCTTGCATTACTAACTCTTTTCCTTAGATAATTGAAATAAATCTGCGAAAGCTCTCTACAATGGAAAACGATCTAGCAGTGTTCTTAGAATTCGAATTGTTGTACTCAAAAACCTTAAACTATATTTGGTGATGTATTGAGTACCTTTACGATGTATCCTGAGATAAAATTTCTAAAAACCAATAAATTATAAAATTTACAGAGTATACAGTGAGTAAATAATCGTGCTTAACTCTGTAAAATTTAATCCTAAAAAAATGCCTGTAGTATTTCAGACATTTCAGATAAAACGTGCGAAACCTTTCAAGAACGGAAAACGATACGTCAGTTTTTCTTGAAATTAGCATTGTTGGCTGAAGAGGTCGTATTTTTTTTTTTTTAACTTTTTCTTCCGATGATTCTTTTTGTTGAGATCTTCTGCGTCACAGTTTGGATCACCTTATCCCCCCAAAGACGAAAATTCAGAAAAATTAACTACGTCATTAATCACGCTGACAGCTCTAAGCTCTTTTGACTTCATTTCTCAAACTGTTCTTCCCCTGCTTACGAAATAAGCTCCTACGTTACGATCGATACGGGGGTTAGGTTCTTACAGAGACAAATTCTTTTGTAAGGTAAAAAGTACGGATAAGGCTGCTGAGGTCTGAGTGGGAGATGGGGTACCTGCGAAAACTTGGGAAGAATTTCTGCAGTTCACTTGATTTTCTGAAGCTTGAAATACACCTGACATTGTGGCTAACTGACGTTACAACACTGTGAAAGCGAGTGTTGTGTTCCAGTCTTGTGAAATAAACACTGTGTGGAGCAAGAAGCTTGATTAAATCTGTAAGGGTCAGTTTCAAATTTTCAGTCGGTGAGAAAACCGTTGAAGCTTTAATCATGTATGATTTTGGGGATTTTTTTTCAGTATTTCTGTTTCTGTTCTTACTGGCACAAAAGGATTGAGACGAGACAGTTTTAGAAATAGTGACTGCTACAAGTGCCTAGAATTGTATGTTACGTCTTCACTTAAGCATGGTAACTATTGTGCGCGCGGTGTATCTTGAGTCCTGCAAGTATTTTGCGAGCGACTAAGTCTTCCTGGATGGGGTGGCTTTCATCGGTGGCCGCCATTGTTTTTGTAACTATCTTGGATATCAACAAGGCACTCTGCTACTGAAAACGTACAATCGATTATCTGTGTTCGTTCTGCGGAGAACTCAAGATAGGCCGCGGACACAATAAATTCACAAAACAGTACAATAATATTAGACGCCAGTGCCTTTGTAGGAAGTGAAACGTTTGACCCAACTGACTGACAAACTCTAAAACATTTTACAGTACACAGTGGAGAAATTCAAACGGTTTAAAGAAATTTCTGCCTTGAGGTCTAAATTCTTATGCTACCTCTAATAAAATAAGTTTTTTGCAGTGCAACTTGTTACTGAAGTATACCAGGAAACAGAATCGTTAATTTAGGAAGTTTTTTTTTGATCCCACGTAAGAGGGAACCAAAAAGTCCGTGGTCTATCTACAATTTGTTTTGTCATGCACCATCGGCGATTTCGAGAGAAGAATTACCGGAAAAAAAAAGTAATACCAAACTGCACGCATACTAGCAAGGCAACTTGGGTCACTTAAATTGTCCGAACTGAGGCTTTAAAATTACTTTCACTTTTTACACTTTTTTGATTTATTGGCACCTTTTTCTGGAAATTTTGAAGCTAGCTGCTATTCCTCTGTAGTGCTTGAGCTTGTTACAATTTTATTTTTTATTTATTTTATTATGACTTAAGCCTTTAGGATTTTATTGGCTTACTTGATAAGGTTGCCTTTTAGTGCCCGACGTAGTGTGGTTATCCAATTTTGCCATGATGACGTCCTCATGGCCATAAAGTATAACCACGTTGGCTGAACACGTCAAAGACATTCAGTCTCTGCAAGATGGGGCGACTAAAAAGGCCTCGGAAACAGGAAGCTGTCAAACAACTGTCTGTGATGAATTGTTATTTAAATTATAACAACGTAAATATTTGCAACTATAGGTGTAACAGACGAATTTCAAAGTTGGGAAACAACCTATCTGACTAACACCTTTTGGCCCTCATGCCAATCTCACATTGACTTTGTGAAAGTAGAATTCGGCAAATATTATATCGTTTTCTATAATTTTGCGGCATTTGCCTTAGAATGTTATCGTGTCTGCCAAACGGATAAACCGATCACAGTTCCGACTATTGCAACACCCCCACCCCCACAACACCCCCCAAAAGCCCTACCCCCTCCTGTAAAATTGTCCCTGTTTCAATTCATGCCAGGTTTAATTCTAGGGACTGATAGAATTAGTCCAGTTAACATGAGGTTCGAGTTTCACCCTAGTCCCCTGCAACCTTTGGTGTATTAAAGACGGGAAAGCGAAAGGCTTATATGTACATGCACGTGTTAAATGCTGCCTGTGGACGTTTCCTTTTGGCCGTGTCAGTATGGCTCAGCGGTAGGACCTCGGTCTTTGGTTTCAAAGATCCTGGGTTCGATTCCCCGCTCAGGAAGTCTGACAGTAATAGTTCTTAAACAGGCAACGTAAATGGGTTTGCATCTGTATTTAGCTTTTGTGTATTTATGTATATACTGTACCTAGTGGATTTTTCTCCCACGTCAAGAATCGAACATTTCTGGGTTACAAATTGTCCATCTCGTTCACGAGATAACGGTTGGAAGCTAGTTGAATTCGTAATGTTTTCACTTTTTCAGTAATGCACATTAAACTTTCCGTCATTGTTTGTTGATCTGATAAACTGAATACTACTCTTATTGCCTATACGTTCCTTGACCGGAAGTCGTGTACGCCCAGATACAAAATCAACGTAAACAACGTAGACAAACTTAACCCTCCTCAGCGCTACAATGGTAACAATACCAGCTTCCAACAATGCTGTCACTCACTATGATCTTCTCAATACAATCACGATCGCCACACCATAACTACCGTACACTCATTGGCCGAGATGAGATGTAGCAGTAACTGCGTGTATCGGCTATTACTGCGTCCCCCCCCCCCTCCCCCCGTTACGAAATCACCAGAAAAGCAATTTGAAGAAGCAAGTGTCCACTATATTACACCTCCTACGATACAACTCGTTATCATAATAGGCGCTGCTGGCCCTGATAATGCACAGATTCGAATCTCCAGTAAGGTTGGTCGGTCATAAAGTGGCGAACAGCAGCCCATACCCTGTGGCGGATGTTTTATGAGTTACCCCATCTTGGTGATGCAGATAAGCCAGATCCCGGCCAGCGCCGACTCTGCCCTCGGGCGACAAACGTACAACATTATGACGACTTCTGGTCGCGCACTTGCAGTTACTAAGGCCTGTCATGAAGCACGGGGAAACATAAATGAAAAGGCTATAAACTGGTGCACGGGATGCCTTTTACGTAAGGAATGTTGTAGCCCGGGATCCTAGAGGCATAAATATTTTGCGACAACAGACATTTGTTAATTAAATTGCTCTTTTCTACTTTGTGACATTATAACGTTATAAGGCTACCGGGGTGACGGGTAATTCTATTAAAATGTTGCGGCATTAAATGTTCCGTTTCCCCCCGCGAGGAGGTTGTCGGGAGATGAAGTTTCAATAGCTGCAGCGTGCATTGTTAAGAACTTAATTTCTGTACGCATAAGTCTGAACTTTACAGTTAGCTGAAGTGCTGTTCGTCACACGACTTTAAATTCCAGATTGTGACCTGACCTCATAATTTAGGCGACGTGCGGAGCAGAGCAGAGGAGATTCTCATCTTCTGCTGGTGTCTGCTTGAATGTCGGTAATTCATGATTTCTTCTGAACATCATTCAGAAGTTCCATTCATTTCAATTTTTCAAACTATTGATTAATATTCTTAAACAGGGTTGGCACAAGGCGCTTCAAGTTTTCGAAAATGCGTGAATTTTAAAGAAAAATTTCAAGGGCTAGAATTTTTTGAAATTGTTAGGTGCGTCCTTGAAAAATCCTTGAATTTTTGAAGGAAAAATTCAAGACCTTAAATTTCTTGAAATTGTTTGCTATACCTCCTTGAAAGTTCTTGAATTTGTGAAGAAAAAATGCAAGGCCTTGAATTCCTTGAAATTGTTAGCTACGTCTTTGAAAGTGCTTGAATTTGTGAAAAAAATTCGAGTCCTTAAATTCTTTGAAATTGTTAGCTATGTCCTTGAAAGTCCTTGAATGTGTATTGTGTAAAGAAAAATTTAAGGCCTTAAATTCCTTAAAATTGTTAGCTACGTCCGTGAAAGTCCTTGAATTGTGAAGAAAAATTTAAGGCTTTGAATTCGTTGAAATTGTTAGCTACATTCTTGGAAGGCCTTTTATTTAATTCTTGTTGTCGTAATTTAAAATAATGCCCTAGCAAGATAACGACAAACTTGTTTTCAATAACTTGATGTTTATCATAAAATTTTGTTGAGCTCTTCTTTTAAATTGTTTGTTCCGTACACTTTTATCAGTTGTTTATATTAATTACTAGGCGATTAAAATGAATCTAGAGGGAAAAAAAGCTGCCGAAAAAAGTCTCGATAAAAGCAAATAGGTAAAAATTTGAAGGAAAAAAAGTCTCGATAAAAGCAAATGGGTAAAAGTTCGAAGGAAAAAAGGTTTGTTGGTGAAACTTCTACCCTGCCTGGTGAAATGCGAGCCAAGGTAGCTGACCTAACCTAGTATAACTTAAAAACAATAACAAAACCACGAAAAAGTTCTCCAAATAACTTTTTTTTCTCTGGCATTTTTTTTTCTCTATGTTTTTCTTTTTCCGTGTATGATTAAAACTTTAACGTTTTAGCGTTTGGTTAAATTGGTTTTTTCTTCACCGGTAAAATTAAGCCCTATTTGAAGCTGAGCGGTATTGTTTGAGCAAGTTTACTGGTTATAAAGGTGCACGAAAAAATTATTGGTCTTGGAAAAGACCTGGAAAAATTATATTAATTTTGGAAAAAGTCCTTGAAAGTGCTTGAATTTTTTGTGTGTATTCTTGTGCTAACCATGCGTAAAGCAATAAAATTAGTCAAGGGGTTTTCGAGCATTTTGGCATAAGTATTAAAATTATTCATACATCAATATTTGCATGTATTATTCAAGGAAATTAAACGGACACTGAAAGATTTGACACATAAAACTACACCAAAAAGCACTCATGTCACATCTGTCTGTTAAGGGCTGAAGATCATTGGCAATCGGTTCAACCCACACACCAACTGTGTGGCGTTTGACGGTTTTATTGGCGGAGCAGAGCGAGGGAACCAAGTGAAGCTCGTCCTATAACAGACTTCAAACTTGAACGTGTTAGTTGGATAGTTGGTTAACTGCACTTTTGTAGTCTGCGTGGAGCCCAACCAAAAGGTCTGATTGGAATGAAATTTGTTACGTTCGGCTCGAAGTACTTATTGTTCTCGTATGCACCCCTATGCACAACGGACATAAAAATAAAATAAAAATAACCAACCTTAGTGTGCTCCAAGTTAGTAGCACAACCTGATTTTCAGTTGATTGACAAATATAGCTAATAATAAAACTAAATATTGATTTCAATCCTCTCCTAACGTAATGGGCCCTAAGCCTTTTTCCTAGTAAGGTTTACTAATTGAGTCAGGTGCCAGTTTTAAGTTTACCCTTCTAGCCCCTCCCCCTCCCCAGGTTGGACACTGGGAATCTACATTTAATGAAAGTTTGAATTCCTTTTGTCAATAACGATTCTTAAGTCTCAACAAATTGTGTTGGGGTCACACTATATCATGCATATTGCACGTATGTAATGATGTCTTCATTGATTTTTAATTCGAGATCTTTGCTTATTTGACTTCGTTTTTTACGTGTAAATCTCTAATAGTTCCTGACCAATGGATGCTTCGAAAGTATATTTTACTAAGGAGTCTTCTTTCGTTCTTTTCGGGATTTTTTTCTTTTTTCTTTTTTTTTTTCTGCCCTTGTTTTCCGTTTTGTTGTTAGTCGGCACCATTCCGTTTATTTTTTATCGCTTGGCTTCTTCTGGTAGCAAGAAAGTGCGATTCATCACCATTAGTATAAAAAGGCCGAAGATTAACGAAGTGGGGCATTTAACCTCTTTCGACTAGCTCTTCCTTCTCCATTTTTTTTTCTTTTCCTACTGTTTTTTTCTCGTTTGGTTTAGTGACGCCCCCATGTTTCATTTTACCCAGCAGCTGGATAGCAACAACACGTTGCCTTCAAACGTCCTAAGTTTAAGGGAGATGGCCCTACATAGAAAAAAAAGATGAGCGGTTGAACTAACGCCAACTATCAGTAAATCAAATACGAGTTATTTGAATGGACGAAATCTGTTGAATCCAAAAACACACAAAGTGTGCATCGGCAACTGAATCTTTACTTTAAATTTAATTAATTTTTCTTAAGTCTGAGCGTAAAAGAACTTCAGACGAGGGTTGGTATTAAGAATCAAAACCACGGGATGCCACGGGATGCCCACCAAACATTTGATTTTAATCAATAAAATTTTCAGTTCTTTAGCAGAACCTTCATCAGTAAAAAGAACTGAAAATTTTATTGATTAAAATTACATGTTTGGAGGACATCTCGTGGTCCAGAGGTTATTTTTCTTAATTCTGAGCAGTGGTACCCACAGAGACGGCACCTCATTGCCATATTTTTTAGCGGACTAAGTCCCTCATCTCCCCCCCCCCCCCCAAAAAAATAATTTTTTCTCCCTACCCCCCACAAAAGTTTTTACGATCTTTCCATACTGGCTGGGAGGAGGCGGCGGCGGTGAAAAACAAAGTTCCCCAAACAATAGGCCAGCCAATCGTAAAAATAAGAAATTGGTATCATTATCAATACCATCATCAGAAAACGAACGATACAGAAGCTCGTCTGCAGGAAGTCAACAAAGTTAAAATCCCAGTCGGCTTCAAACATTTTCAAATTCCAATTTTGACTGAAATTTAAAAGTTATTCTAAGCTGCAGTTTTCAAATAAGTTCTACAATTAAAATAAACATCCAACACGTCACACTAAATAAATATATATTTTTTATATTTTATTTTACTTTATATCCACTCAAAACCAAAACTAGTATAAGAGAAGCCGCCAAATTTCCAAAAAGGGTCGGCCTTGAAAGTAGTGATATCATTCAACCAGAGAAAGGCTGCCGAGGTTATTCCTATTAGCCAAGTTAATCGCACCTACAAGCAAATTCATCATGCACTAACCATGCACTATAATGAAAGCGGACGAGCAGGTTCATTCTTTACACGGATTCTTGACACGGTTGCAAAGAAAAAGGGCGAGCGGCCTGTCGCAAATCTTGTTTACTTACATGATTGCTGGGGCCAATGGCCAATCTTTGTCTTGTGTGGCTGATCTTACACAGGTGAACATTATCTATGTCTTGGAATTGTAGTCCCGTTTCCTGCCTCTAGAACCTTCTAGAAACTTCCATTTCCCATAATACCCTCGTTATTTCGCGGTTGTCAGTGGTTACCAAACGGTATTTAAGCATGGAAAAATCAGAAAGCCTTCGGGCCAGCCAATTGGTTGGTCATCCTTCGACCCCTGCTAGGTCTCCTAGTTAGGAAGATTTCTGGCTGTGAGGCCTTTAGTAGGCCCTAATTTGGTTAGGCTCTTTCCCCCTAACCCTAAACCAAGCCTCTTAACCCTAACTTAAGCCCAAAGTACCCCTGTTTTTGTTCGGTCTAGTAGCTAACTCTCCCACAGTTTGTTATTTTTCGTCACCGCCGACAATGTAAACAGATGTGCCCTGCAACAAATCAGTAACAAACGAAATATTGCATTGAGTCACATCACATTATCCCCCCCCCCCCCCAAAAAAAAAAAAAAAAACTAAGTTCCTAGGCACTCTGCGAGTTTTGTGCGGGCAAAAGCGAGCAGCAACGGTCCGTTTGTCACCATGCTTGTCTTAGTTTTTCATGTTTCTTTTCTGCAAAACTTGATCAGAATGTTATGAATCTTTTTACAGAGAAGTGTAATTAAATTCATTTTAGAGTTTTACCTTGAGAATATTACTTTGTAATTTTCTATCGGCAATTAACTGGTGGAAAAGCAGTCGTTGTAGTTTTAATTTCTATCTACTATCTTACTATGTAGATAAGCACATCCGTTAAGATGATTCGTTGCTTACCTTCAAGTCTATAGCACAATTATAAACAAATATTGGAAAATGTAGGAGAGAGAGAGAGAGGTTTATATTTCAATGTTCTTTGCTCATAGTTTTAAGGGGTGTATTTGGAAAGTTAGAAAACGAATCATTGCGTTGGTTGGCCACAACTATGCAAAGTCCACGGAACGCGCCTATTGTCATTCTGTGATCGCTGCTCTTCCTCGTTCGTAACTGACGTAATCGTGTGTAACTGAATGACTGGCTCAAGTTCTCGGTCTGAAACGGAAGAAGGACTTCCGTCAGTTCCTGTCGAACCTTTCGACAGGAGTAGTTCCTTCCATTTGCGCTCGTTTCCAAAACAACAATAGCTACTTTCGTTTCTGTCATCCAGTGTATGTTCTGCAGGTTTTGAAGACTGAAGCCAAGCATTTTGCAATAAGCTTGGGTTTTGTCGCATGGAAGGACCCAGAATTTTCGAAAAATTTTAAAATAAAATTGTGTCATTTTGACTGTTTTAAATGGGTAGTACGGTCCAGAAATCAAAAACATTCACACCACCTCTCCTAAAGAAACACAGCTGGCAATTTAAAATTGTGTGGACATATTTCCAGTAAAAAAACAAACGCACTATGCAGTTTACAGAATGAAAGAGAGGGTGGCATATTAAACGCATATTAAACCTAACAATAAACACATAACGTTTCAAACCATATTCTGGTTCATTATGAAGGGGTTTACGTAGTTCAACACCGTTTAAAATACTATGCAAAATCCAAAAAAATAAGGACCCCTCCTGATACAGGTCAATTCCCACAACGACATGTTAAATAGTATATTTAATTTTCAAGCAGTGTAGTGCTGGTCTTGGTCACAATAAAAGCCAAATTACAGATTTAAAAAAAAAA
>JAHWFP010136310.1:0-13747 GCA_023313725.1 Lithobius niger | reverse complement strand
GACGTTCATCAAAAACAGTTGAGTGAGTTGACATTTTTATCTATAAACATGATACCTCAACGTAAAATGCCGATCTTTAATACTACTGCAATTCCTTTGAAATTCACTAGAATCGTCTGGAACTCAAAAGTTATTCATCATGCTCACTTTCAAAATCAGGACACTGTATCTTGCATATTTTCGACTGTATATACGAGTCCTTCGTTTACATCTGGAGACGAAAAAGACAAAGTTTTAACCAGACGACTAATTTTTCCTTTATCGCTTTGCCTGATGAAGAACAAAGATGTAACCAGAGGACTTATTTTTCCTTGATCATGCTCGATAATTTGCAAGATACATACAGTATCCCGATTTTGAAAGTGAGCATGATGAATAATTTCCGAATACTGGCGATTCTAGGGAATTTCAAAGGAATTCCAGTAGGCCAAACGGTTTTTTTTGTGAAAGGGCATGCCTTTTTAAAAAGTGATTAAGTGGCCCGTCTAATGAAATGACAGAAAACAGTGACTTTCATCTCCTCAGCACACCAGATGGTGCCAAGTTGTTAACAAGTAGTAAAATCCTGGACGGATGCTGCCCCAGTCGTTGAATGGACTCAGGGCATGAATGGGCATACATGTAATAACACTTCATACACCATGTCCCGTGCATAATTCTGGATCATAGAAGAACTAGATGAGGCAACAGGTCTAGCCCAACTGTTAACATTTGCTGATGCTGGAAAAGTAGGCCTTGGCAGTATGCTTTAATCCCAAAGACAGGAGATACTAGGGATGTGCGAGTAGAAAATTTTCATTCGAGTCGAGCTGAGCCGAGTCGAGTTTGCAACAGAAGAATCGAGTATCGAGGTGAGTTTGAGTATTTGATGGAAATATTTTGTTTGCTAGCTTCTCTTTAATTTGTTAAGATAATAAGAACAAAGATGGTGCTTAGCTGACTGTGGGGTTCATGGTTTTCCAGTTTTAAGAACCTAACTTGAAAATAGTTTCAGTTAGTGACATTTAATCTGCACAACTGGAAAGCTCTCGTCGAGACGATCGATTTGGTATATTGGAATTTCCAAATCGGTCAAAAATTGAGGAAGGTATCACATCTTCGCCAGATACAAGTTTTTCGAGTATGGACACGAGCAGCGAGCCGAGTTCGAGTACAAGTTTCATACTCGGCTCGAATTTTTCGAGTATCGCACATCCCTAGAAGATAAAGTCGGGGTAGGGTAACATAGTAAGATTCAATCTGATAAAGCTTGACTGAGTCAAGGGATGAGATTGCGACATGACACAGAATGGATGAAGAAGCCAACGTACAATGATGTCTGGTTGTGCCACTCGAAGAATGAAAACAGACGACTCATCAAGATAAACTGTTCGAGGAGATGGAAGGACCCCCCCCCCCCCCCCAAAAAAAAAAACGATATCCATTTGTCAATCACATATAAGGAACAGTCGTGTCTCAAAGTGAGGCAGACATGCTACAATAGAATTGGAGTCCCGCATGGTGCCTGCCTTGGGTGCTGTGCCATATTGCTACCAACTATGTAAACGTGGAAGTAGGTCGTAAAACACAAATATATTTTTTAACAGATGGTGTTGCACCTAAGTTCCACACAAAAAACGTTAACCTTCCGTAATTTACAATGTAAAACTGCAGTTGGGACAGGGGGGTGCTAAACTGGGTCGCCTTGGAGAGCGGGGTGCCACTCAGTTGGTTCGTGTTGGGTGTCATTCGAGACACCCATCTGCACCAAACCGAAGTGTTAATTTAAACTGCTATAGAGCACAGACAGACTGAAGTATGTTACAAATAAAAATCAATGGCTTACCATTAAAGAATAATGTACGAATATTTACCATGAAAAGTTTTGTTATTAAAAAAAAATTGTGTGCTTCGCATAACATTGCTGAAATAATAGTGTTGGTATATTGGAAAATGATTTTTTTTTACAATATTTTCAAACGTTTTTTAATGGAGGCATATGATGAATCATTTTCTGAATACAAAATACTCATTGTTTCATACTTAGCTTAGCTATGCATTAGTGAAACTCGGATGATGATAACTATCATTGGCAATTATCCTTACAAAGATTGCACTGCGCATCGCGATTGCGTCAGTTTTTAGCAAAAAAAAAAAACTGTTACGGCCGGTCGGGTTCCGTAACACATACCATTCTTTTTGTTAGGCCTTAGCATAAAAGATAACTTACGTTAAATTGAATTTGAAATTAAACTGCCACGTGGAGTAGCCTGGAGGGGTCTTTCCATTTTCATCAAGAAAAGTAAGACCCAACTGGATTATCTTGAGAAGGTCCACATTGCACCGCAGCAGCTGATACTGGTATTCAGCCGTACTCCGGAATTCGCCAATGGGCCGGGCAACCACTCCAGGAAACTCTGTATCCTAACCACAGAATGGAAAAAAAAAAACAGGTTAGGAATACTGGATTGTGTGGGTAATATTCTTGAACGACCTTCCCTTCAGGGTTCGTACAGAAACTTTTATTCGAACTTGCAAATTTTTAGTCACAATCACGTTGAAACACTCTTAAAAACATTCTTTTAATGTCCAAATTAATTTCCGGGGGGGGAAATGGGGGACAATTAATTTGCTAGTTATTTTCTAAAACCTAACTACGGAAAGTATAAGGTTGTTCAAAATTAACTTACTAGCGATTGTGGTTCACGTAATACATGAAAATGGACTAAAATTCAACGTTTCAGAAGCCTTCTGAAATGTTGAATTTGGTGTGCTTTATGGACCATAATCGTGAATAAGTAAATTTTGAACACTATAATTTCTCTAGTTTTTAAGCATATAACCAGCAAATTAATGCCCCCCCCCCCCCACCACCAATTGTTAAAGATTTAGGCATTAATTTATTTTATGAATGTTTCTATGTATTGTGACTAAAAATTGTATACCCCAGGCTTCTGACAAGTCGAATTTATTGTGTTTTTCATGTATTTTGTGGATCATAAGCAATAACGTTTTTCACACTAGAGAAAAAGAAAAAATAAACATCAAAATTAAAAAAAATAAAAGAATCTACATATATAATACGGAGCAGGCGGCCAAGTCACCGGCCACGCCATTCCGTCGTACAATCAAGTACCCCACCATGTAGTGCCATCTGTTGATGGGATTCGCCTTCAAATTCGGGTTGGGACACTTTTCCAACGTCTTCGAACAGATGGCGCCACTTACCAAACCTGCTATGTTGCCGTCTATTGACGGCCTTGGAATACAAGTTCGGGTTATAACACTTTTTCCAAAGTCTTCGAAGAGATGGCGCCACTTATCAGACCTGCCGCACCGTTTTTGGGTTCGTTTTTTGGTATTGTTGTGGTACCAAAGCGGCCAACAAAGTTTTAGTCGCGTGGACTGTGCCATTGTCGGCGTTTGAGCTAAAAAAAAAACAACTCGTGTCTACCAAACCAGACAACTTTATACCAACCGACAATAGGTTCTTAATTTCAGCCTGATACGATGGAAAGGCGCATTTATTTCCTAAATGTTCACTTCCAGAAAGGAGTTGAATTGTTTTTAAGTGGGCGGCAACAATCGATGCTTGCAACAATGTCGCCATGCACGGTACCGAGGTGAATTGTTTCAAAGGATTAACTTAAATGTAGGGTTACTTGCTTAGTGAATGCTGGATTTCTCAGGGCTTTTTTTAGCCTTCAGTTAAACATACGCATGCGACTTTTCCGGGGCTGCACCAAAGGGGAAACGTCACGGGGTGGCGTTTTCGGGGGGTGCGGGAGAGGGTGCCAGGGCAAGCATGTGTGGCGGGCAATGCGCGCTACCGAAGTGAATTGTTTCAAAGGGTTAAGTTAAACATGGGATTACTTGCTTACTGAATGCTGGATTTCTCAGTGATAGGGTGTTTTTAGCCTTCAGTCAAACACACGCCAGAGACTTTTCCGGGGCTGCACCAAAGGGAGAATGTCACAGGGCAACATTTTCGGGGAGGGGGAGGCAGGCAAGCGTGTATGGGGGGGATATGTATGCAAATCTGGGAGGGGGCAGGAGTGTGGGGATTGGGGGTTAAAGTAATTGTGGGGGAGAGGGCATATGTGGGAGCCATTCACATGTTCGGTCTTCGGTTTGATAAATTTAAAACCAAAGACCAAGCACCTGAGGTGCCAGAGGGAGGCGGAGAGATATTCAGAACCCACACTATAGGAGTGCAAGAACGGGATGCAATGGGGTGCAGCAGGGGAAGGGGGAGTAGGGATATGCGGGTAGTGGGTGGGGGGGGGGGGTGTAGCATGCGCACGGGCATAACTAGTTCATACATAATGTGTGTCCCCAACTTGCTGTCTGGATACTGATAACTCACGACAATAGAGAAAAAAAGATTTCATGTTTTTGCACAAGAACAATAATGTTTCATTACAGTTGTCAGAAAAAGGTAGAAGTTTTCAAGGTCTTGAAGCAATATTGTAATATCTTTCCAGGTGGAATTTTTTTTTTTTTAGTTTTCAGGTTTTTCATGGATCTCAATGAAACCATCCCTTTTGTCATCAATTCCTACTCCGATACAAATCTGACCCTCGACTCTGGCATTTCCAGAAGAAGTTACTGTACAAATGCAAAGAATACAGACATTATGACACTCGCAAATTTTCATGCTAAACATAATAGCCCCCCCTCCCTCGTGAGACATTTCTCCAGTAATTATTCTTGACCAGATTGCAAAACCTCAGATTTTGTTCTTTCACTTACACTCGAGTAAGCTAAGCTTTGAAAACTTATTTCTAATTTAAACAATTTTGGGGCGCATGGTATTTAGTTAACCATTGGGGTGGGATCTTCACAATATTCCCACGCCAGACTCCATTATAAAAATGTAATACTGAAACTTAAATGTGAAACGGTTTCCCGTGCCTTTTGGGCTTGTCAGGGAACTGGACATGTTCAATTCCCTGCCTGAATAGGGAACTGAACCATCAACCTTTGAGACCAAAGTTGAGAAGAATTATTGAGAAAAACTCACGAAAACTAAGGCTGTGCCAGTGCCACTTTTACCGATACCCGTGCCCGCTTACTCGATTTCAATGCCAGCACCGGTACTTCTGATCATGTGCAGATATTGTGCCGATGACGATACCATGCCGGTGCCGATGGAACGCACAAAGTTTGGAGCGTGGCAATGAACACAAGCAGACCATAACGGAGATGTCAACAGAGAAGAGAGTCCACACTAACTTTAAGGCCTGAGGAAGATAGTAGTTAACTATCGAAAATTCGCTAGACAGTGTGTCTTTTGTTGTGAAACTAGCTTACGGTAGCTTCTTTACGTTGACGACGTTCTTGAAACCAGGTGGCTGATGAATAAGCTTAGGCCTACACCAGTAGCGTGTCAAGAATTAGTGTTTACTACTCTACATGCTGATGTTTACAAAAATGTAATTTTGTATTTGACCAGTTCGACGGATAATTGTGATCGATTGGTTCAGTAGTCTTGTGTGTCAGCTACCTTACAAGTGCAAGTGTCTGTTTAAAGAGTACAAGCACAGCATTCTCTTGAAAAGAGTAGACAAAATAAGTTCCATGTTCCTAACATCATTATCACGAGTGCCAAGGAACTGTTAAGAAAATGGCACGGACCACATTTTGAATCCTTCTACACCAGGCCATAACCCTATTCAACAAAACAAAAATAAGCTCGGCAATTAGTTTAGTCTCCGAGCGAAGAGGATGTGGCATCGAATAGCGTCACCCTTGTATGATCAACTAGACTTGAAATAAAAATGGACTCCTCTGGGCATACATCTGGCCTTGAAATGGTTATATTTTATGCAAATTTTTAAATTTTAATAACTTCAAAAACTAATTTTAGCAGTTGAAATTCCATCTTTTTACTTAATCTAAAATACTTACCTTTAAGGCTTAGCTAAAACTGTTCATTCTATGCTCATTTGCCAATAATGCTACCTTTTCACTTTTCGTTTTCTAACCTCTGGTTCAACAAAAGCGGGGATGGGGGAGGGTAGTTCACTTAAAAACACTTAAAAATAAGTATTTTAGGATAATTAAAACTTTTACTACAAGAAATTCACCAACAGCTACGCACAATTTCAAAATAAAGATACAACCAGTATCTAGCGGATTATCGACATACTGCAAGGGAAATTTGTCATCTTAGCAGATGAATTTTACAGCAACAGATTGCACATTTGAATCTGACACGTAGCCATGCTCCCGGTATTTGTCAGGCCGGTCATTCCGTTGTTGAAGAGATGCTCACAAAGGTCATCTCTCAACAGGAATTGAATATTTGGGTTGGAAGGTCCCCGAGTGTTCATCAAGATAGCATTGTTCCGGAGATGTTGCTGAATAGTTACAGATTCAAATGCCACATTGCAAATTAGCAATGTGCTGTGATGCTGTTTTCCTATGCTGCATTCTTGATGTCTGCTATATCCTGTTTTATCCTCGTCCTCACCAATATACGTATAAAGCCTCGCAGTTATTGCATGGGACTTGATAAACTCCCTCGTTTGTGTTGGGGGCCTCCTGCAAGATGCTTTCTACCACACTGTCGTGGTTCCTCTTCGTACTCGTCACTACTATTCCTGTTCGGTCTTCTTGCAAGGGAGAGCCATGCTTTTTTAACGGACTCTCGTTTAGACTTTTTTTTAAGATCTAAAGGTGAGCGTGGTGAAGAGGTGGCATGCTTCTTCAACAGTCTCTCCTTTAGACCTCTCGCAAGTGGTGACTACTGAAAGTGTTTTTGTTTTTCAAGTATGTGAGCTGACCACATTAGCCAGTGGGACGACCACACTAATGTGCAAAGAAAAGCTCAAGCTTTGAGCATTTCGGCTATCACTGCTGGTGGCTGAACTAAAGATAGGGTGCAGTCTCGTAAGCAGCCTTACTAATAACACAAGCCTATTGGGCTAAATGAGGTGGAGGTTTTGAGTGTTACCCCCCTCTTGTGTTTTTGTTAACACTTTCAGAAAAGAAGGAGTTCTGATCGAAATTGATCAGAGATTTGTTTAATTCCAACCTATATTAATGCCTTGAGATAGAAGCGAAGCGCTCTAATCGGATTTCAAACTCTTTCCTCATTCCCTAGGTTTCAGTAACAGAACCAGAGTTTTGATCACTATTGGTTTTGGACCTTCATTTTACGCACACAAATAAAAGCTACAAAAGTGGTAAACCCACCCCAAATTGCAACAGAAGGTTTTGTGATTGTTTTTACAATTAAGAATTGCTGAATTTGAAAAATAAAATGGGGCCTCCAGTAGCTGTTGCCGGTTTCTTGAAACACATAGGCTTGATTTTCATATTATAGTTGAACGTATATGATGCACATATGGAAATCTCGGAAACTAACCATCTAGTCTGGAGGCAAATTGAGTGAACCTTGCATGGAGGAGTGTAAAGGATGTGCACTGTAATTTTCTGTAGGGTGCGAAGCTGAAAACCATGACCATTCAAGATGGTGGCCCATTTTTACTCGATTTTTGCCATTTTGGTCTATTATGCATGCAAGAACAGTTAGTGATACACAAAATCGATAAAAGTTGTCTGTAATATAATCTAGACACACGCTAATGTGTCGCGCCAATTTAGGCAACAATCATCACAACAAACATCACATCAATTCAATTGTCGAGGTTGTAAACCATTGTAGCGCGACGCCATAGCGTCAGTGTCTTATATCTTGAAGCATAGTTGGGCAAATTTCAGGTACTTGGGGAAAAATAATAATGTGGTACAAAACAACCCTCTCGGATGTGAATCCAGTAGCAGTCGCAACGTGGCCAGTAGACCTTACAAAGCACTCGCCATTTTACACTTTCTACTCGCCACATACCAATGACATCTTGCACGATGCACGTTTTTTTTATTTTAATTCATGCGTTTACGAAATTGTAAAATTCTCTTTAACCCCAGTATTAATGAAGATGAAGCAATTACGTAGCCCTTAGAAATCTGAGCATAACGAGGCAAACCGTTCGTCTCTAACTTGTACATTTCACGAGATATCGCTCTTTGAGTGTCATTCTCTATTGCTAGTCGCCATTTTGGCGAATAAGGCTAAATTTAAGGTCGCCAACTGCTGATTTCCATTCGCCAAATGGCGAGTGGCGACCAACATTGGAGAGGGTTGGTACAAAAGCTTA
This sequence comes from Lithobius niger, assembly GCA_023313725.1. Taxonomy (NCBI): domain Eukaryota; kingdom Metazoa; phylum Arthropoda; class Chilopoda; order Lithobiomorpha; family Lithobiidae; genus Lithobius; species Lithobius niger. The sequence goes on along the minus strand of JAHWFP010136310.1, from coordinate 5,603 downwards.
AATTGTGTTGAAATCAAGAGCAATGACCCACCTGACAAAAATTAACTCGTGTAGGAATGCCGTGTCAATCTGGCTTAGCGGTAGGACCTTGGCCTTTGATTTCAGAGGTCGTGGGTTCGATTCCCCGCTCAGGCAGTTTGACATGTAAGTCCAAAAGGCAACGTAAATAGGTTTGCATCTGTATTTAGTTAACCAATTTCGAGCCCATTGGCTTTCCGTCCCGTTTAACCAAGTGGATAATAGCGCAAAATTATTTCCTAAATTATCGTGATATTACCGTAGACTGCCGTTTTCAGAACCGTACCGTACCGTCCTGCAAAAACTTAATACCGTGCAACACTACCCAGGACCGATTTATTTTCTGACAATGGCACAAAGTTACTCTCTTTTTTTGGCAGTGGTACGCCTGAGTGTTCTAAGAGTCTTCGGATTGGTCGTTTGTCTCCGTTTCAATGTTCTCTGGTTGAGGACTTGGACAGGTCATTGTACCTGCCAACCGCTACATCTATTTGCACCTACGGTCGTCCCAACAAAGCACAGATGTATGACAGTGCATCCTTTACAGGGGATAAGCGATGCTATGATAATATCGCAATATACAACACATGCTATAGTGTTTTCACAATGCTTTTCGTGTTTCACGATTATTGCAGTTTCGAGCTCATTTCCTGTTTCACGTCGGAGCACGACGTTGATAATTCTCCTAAATATTGACTGATTTTGATATTCAATTTAAACACAAAATAAACCGTTGGCTTACTGGAATTACTTTGAATATCTTGAACACGGAAATCAATCATTACATAGCATCGATACAGAACACGAAATTGGCTGGGACAAGACAAAGACGCTAGTGAGAGTAAACTCGAGAAGAGATCGACACCTAAGGTACCTCGAGTCTATCGCGATTCATCACCACTTAAGGAATAACATCCCCATAATGAACATTCAAGTATCATAAAATCCAAACATCATGCACTTGGTAGGAAAAGACTAAGATAGCATGCTGAAGTGAAGATGGAGTGAAAGAAGCAAGTAATGAAAATGCAGGAGCGATGATGGAGTGAAGAATAAAGTGATGAAAGTGCATGGACCTTATATAATACGATGACCATGCTATTTGTGCAAGTGGACGTAAAATTGCATGTATTGGACCCAGCACTGTAAATAGTGGAGGCCGTGCCGCTATCGCCAGCTTTTTGATGGTCCAAACTACAAGTTTCTAGTTCTAACCGATAAAAAGTTATGAGAGGAAATATAAAGGTCGAGGAGATTTCTTCATGCTCGAACTGTTTCCACATCTGTGCACTTACAAGTCCATGTGAACATACCTGCATTTCTTAAGAAAATTATGCATTGATACTTTTTTGATAGTGCAATTTTTTTAAACATACGATGCTTTCTCAATTCCGATATTACCGAAATTTTTCCATCTCAAGTTTTCATGTTCGATAACACAGATTTTTAAAACCGGGAGTTAGTATTGGGGCAGCCTTAGTTATGTATTCCATGGGAATTACAAGTAGTGGTCGCAATTACCGGTTATTTCATTAAACGTTTAACCTGTTTTTTTAACGTTCGGTTACCGTGTAACCGATTATTAACTATGTTTACAAAACTATGGTTTAAAAAAAAATTGTTTAGTAATAAACGAAGACCATTGTTTATTAAGAATTTTTAGCAACAATTTAGTAATAAACGCAGACCATTGTTTAATATATCGTCGGTTTAATTGATCACAACGAGTGCAAAACGTGTTGTATGCTTTACAACAATAAGCAAATAAATAGATAAATAAATAACTAGATTGTTCACCAGCCGGTGTTGTTGGGTGTTTTCCAGTAAGATGATTTTTCATGGAACCAGTTGATTCGCCTGCATATTTTAAAATCGTACCGCACAATTCGCATTTAATAGTAGACACTTTCTTTAAGTGCTTCCAAACATCTAATCTTGGTGGCACTTTAGGAAAAATATTACCCGACTTGCGCACGTGGTGAAAGAGACGGAGCTACAATAATATTGACGATCGTGATTAGACAGCTCAGGTGAAAGCATGCGCTTGGACAATGGACGAGTCTACTTTAGGAGTTTGGCCGTTGGTAATGGGGGAGTAAGGTTAAGCTTTAACTAAGGCAAGTCGTGCTGCGTGTCCATCGCAGCTGTGTTGGTCTTTAAATAGATTACGTTTACTCGAACACGGAAATTAAAATCCGTTTAACCGAACTTCCTACGGTTATCGGTTACACGTTTAACCGCTGCAAGCACTAATTACAAGAGCTGAAATTTACACAAGGTTCAGGATTTGAGTCCACGTTTGGGCACCAAATGGACAGGAGGAACCCTCTACGGACAATGTTCTTGCTAGGGCTCAAGGAGGAATACAGTCGACAAATGCAAATAAAAAATTCGCACTGGCGACTAAATATTATCTTAGGTAGCCACTGTGGCAAATTTCCCATCCCCTTTTTTGGTATAGAATTCGCCAACCATACTTTCTTTTTAGCACCTCATGAAAACCAAAAATAGATCACGGGCTGCATCGTTATTATCAGGGAAGGTTTTTAGCTTCTCACTCACGGTGCTATTATTTACCTATTTACTAACTAACATAAGTACATAAACTTTTATTCACTATCGCGTTTACCTTAGGTTATTTAAAGAATTCTGATGACTGTAAAACGTTAGTAGCCTAACTTAACTGGACAATCCATAGCAATATTACTTTTTGCGGAGCCCAGTTACAAAGGTCAGCAACGATCAGCAGTGAAAATGTGAAAATCAGAAATCCAGCACAGTGATGCTAGGAGTTCATGATCTTAGAAAGTTTCCCAAAATTCGAATTAATTTAAAACATAAAAATGAATAAAAATTACAGTAAGGAAAAGTGTTATTTTAATTACTACCGTAACTGCTGAATGTGTTGTGTTTGGCTCATGAAACTAGCGGATATCGGAAGGGTGCTCTGTATGCTGACAAGCGGGGAAAGAGCAATCAAGATTAGCTCACTAAAAATAAAATAGAATAAATCGAAATAAGAATATAATTTTCTCTATTTTATACTTTGTTAGTGTAACAATACATACTCTATGGTTCTGAGTATTTCAAGTAATTCGGACTTACCTTGCCTATTACTGGAAGAAAGGTGCACCTTTCAGTTAACTTTTAAGAGCAATTTGTCAACATCCGGTTTGCTTTGCCAGCATGATCGTTTTGACAAATCCAAGTAACTTGGAGTAAACTAGTTTCAATTGTTCCTGAATGAAATTTAGGGGCTGCTACCGAAAGATATTTCTTTAAAAAAGTTTATTCATGGAAATTCACGAATCTGTAATGGAAGCTTATCTACTTAATTTAAGCCTTTTTTTTCCGTGCTGGGAATGGGGCAGAAAGGTGTATGAATATGATGGGGGTAATTTTAAATCATGTGTTCCTAAGTTGAGTGTCTTCAACCAAGTCATGAGTTGTTGGCGGAGGTAATGCAAGCAAAGTAAGCTAAGGAAATTTTTTAACGACCAGTCTTAAAATTTTTCGCCTGCATTTAACCACATTTTCGGCTAGACCATATTTTGAATTACTAGGGATATGCGTTTTTTTTTTAGAGGTAGGGGATGTGGACCTGTAAACCCTCCGGTTTGACTGCCGATTTGAAATTAAGTGCATAATATCCATTTGTTTCATAATTTCCAGTTTTTATGTTTTCTTTCATGCAAGTATGATACTACAATAAATACATCCAAAAACTTGTATCCTTGTTAACAGTTTTCAGCTGTCGGTAATGAACGATTTTAATCAGTTTAAGAAGATTATTATAATTCTGACAAATGGTAGAATCCCTCCTTGGTTTTTAATGTGTTGGTCTTTCATTACAATAAACTTTACAATACATTTCTTTCTACAAAAAAAATGGAGCCGCAGATCCATCGATCGCTAGGCCTACATCACAAATGAACTATTTGCCCTTTTAATGACTGCATGCACAACACTTTTTAGTATTTTACCGGCTTTTTCATTATTAAAGTTTCCCTTTTTCGTTATTAAAAAAACATCCTGGTTTGTGAACAGTTTTGGTAAAAAATAAATCCTCATCCCCCATGTCTTGACAAATATTTTTGGCAGAGAAACTTTCATTTTATTTATTTATTTTTTTTTGTTTTTTTTGGGGGGGAGGGGTTAATAAATGGGGTTTAGTCCACAATTGCACCTGCTACAAAGCACACTTCACTTCTTCGGTGTTACTCCTTCGCGGAGAAGAGCAACGACGTGCTCAATTTGGCCCTCGTGGTGGTACAGCTGACAAGGTGGGAAGCATATGCACGTGGGCCTAGCAGCAACACTCCAAGTAGGAGTTACATGCACAAGCAGTTCCAGGAAAAAGTGGGAATCGGGGGCACCAACACTACAATGAGGCGTAAAGAAATACTACATGCTTTAAAAATAGATCAATAATATCTCGTTTCTTTATTTTCCTTCCCCTTTTTGAATACCCCTCTTCAAAAGTGATGCCCATTCAACATTCGTGATTTAGTAATTTTTTTATGGTTTTTATGTAATATCATTAGGCGAAACAAAAAAAATTGTTTGGTTTGTGTTAAGCAGTTAAAAAAAATAGGGTCAGTCGGAAAATTGTTTTTTTTTTGTTACTAAATCAGAAAGTCTATACTTCAAAAATTGTAATTTAATATTTTTGTATGCAATAAAGATAGATTCATGATCACGGAGCAAAATTTTTTGTTTTTTCTGGGAAGCATTTAAACCATTTTTGTATCGTATTTGTATGGACGGAAAAAAAAGTTTAGGGTTGGCTCGTAAAAAATAGAGTCGGTCGGGTAACGCAAACCAAACCACCATTTCTTTTGTTTGGCCTTACGTGGAGATACATGTATGGCATCCAGTATGATCCGTGAAACCCAGTATATTATAAATCCGAGTTAAATATTTGGCTGCACATTCCAAATTTGAGCGCATTGATTCGGAGTTACAAACGCCACTTTTCTTTGTTGCTTCCACAGTAAAGCTTACAGTGAACAGTGCACAGCTTATTCATGTTTCACTTACCTGAAAACATTGGCCCATATTAGGCTACAAAATGCATAATAAAACGTGTGTGAAAGAATCTGATGCCCTACCATCATCTGTAGTCCCACTACCCGAACTTAGGCTACAGTGATTCTATCACGAGAGCTTCCTTCTCCATGCTGGTTTCGAAAAACAAATGCGCAGGTCATAGAAATTGGGCTCGATCAAGCTAACCCACACGTTCACACCAAGAGCTCACCATAGCAACATAATGATACTTCTGCACTATCTGTCGAATGTGCCGGAATTCATCTTCTAGGTTGTTTGCCCACACGTCACGGATGCCACACTCCTCGTTGTTAGGAATATGGTTATTTGGTGTACCGAGGTTGTTGTGGCTGTTCGGTCCTGTGGCAGTGGGCATTATACACATCAACCCCGTCACGCTTTAGTAGCTCGGCCCACGGTCCTCCGCAAATAACCTCTGCTGCGGCAGGTTTCCAAGACCGATGGAGGACGTCGCTATACCTCCCGTAATGGACACCAATCCTCATCCATGGCATTTATTCCCTAAAACAACGAAA
>JAHWFP010136308.1:120980-132963 GCA_023313725.1 Lithobius niger | reverse complement strand
TCGGTAGAGCATTAGGCTTTTAACCTAAGGGTCCAGGGTTCGAGTCCCTGTTCGGGCGTTTGTTTTTTTGTTTGCTTATAGCCAACGCTCGTTCTCCCTACGTACGGCATACTGATCTTTTAATAACTAGTGTTTTTCTTTCATAACTGTGTTTGTTACGGCAGTTTTTTTTGTTTTTTTTTGTGTGTGCCATTTTTATTCACTGAACAAACTGAAACTTTCGTATTGCCATCAAAAACCGGTAGTTAAAAACCCAAATATAAAAATTTCAAGGAACGCTGACCCTAAGCGCCGGTGCACACGTGCGGTCGCCGGTCGCCACTGCGGTACCGCATTTGCGGTTTGGTTTACGTGCCTTCTGTTGGGTACTGCACACGTACCTGCGTCGACGTTGCGGTACCGCTCGCCGCTCGTGTGGTCGTTTTTGCACCGCAATTCCCCTCGTCAACGCAGCGGTACCGCAGCGTTAAAAAAACGCAATTGCATCTCTGAGTACCTTGGATGACTTGAGCGGTGCACACGTCCGCCGTTTACCGCAAAAGCGTTACTGAAAATGGCGTCCAATTTCGAAGAAATAGAACATGGAATTGTTTATTGGGGGAGTAAAGAACTATCCTGAAATATGAAATGTTGCTGCAGAAATGATTGAAGACTCATTGGGAAGTAATTAAAAAACTTATCCGAATTTTTTAGTTAATCTGCAAAGGATGTATAACATTTTTCCGCGGTACGTCTTCAATTAGTACATCAATGTACCAAAATTCGTCGCATTGGTTTTAAAATATATTTTTGGTTCACGAGGTAGGCGAAAAAAGCAACATCGTCTCATTGGTTTCAAACTATAATTTTGTGTACACGAGGTTAGGGAACCGAACACGCACATACGTCACAGAAGCAGCACCGCAGCGTCAACGCGCGTTAATAAAACGCACGTGTGCATTGATTGGATGCGTCACCGCAGCGGCGCCGCAGCGTCCAAAAAACGCACGTGTGCACCGGCGCTGAATTAAGGCCTCTCCAGACAGAAGAGAATTTCGTGCGAAGCTATGCGTAACTACGTGCCTACTAGGTCAACATTGCAGCAACCGTGTGGTTGGTGTTGTGTTAAGGACGAATATTGAAGTCTTTTTTACACCATAGTACGTCGGCGTGCAGCCGCGAGCATCCAGTCTGGTTAGGGGCTTTACTCTGACAAGGTGAAATGGAGCGTTTATTTAAACAATACTAGCTGGGAGTTTTGTTACGACAGTTTTTTTTTTTATTTATTTTTGTCTTTTGTTACTGTTTTTGTTAGGACAGTTTTTTTTATGAATTTTTCAAATCTACTCCTTTATTCGTCTTGGCTGCTGAACAAATTGATACTTTCGTATTGCCATCAAAAATCAGTAGTTAAAAATCCAGTTATAAACATTTTGAAGAATGCTGACCCCTAAATTCGAACCTAAACATGGTGAATGTGGCGTTTATTAAAAAAAAACTAGCTAGAGTTTTGTTACGATAGTTTCAGTTTAATTAATGTTTTTTCTTTTTCTTTTTTTATGTCAAGTATCCGTCGTTATTGGTGAACAAATTGAAATTTGCGTGTCATCATCAAAAACTGGTAGTTAAAGCCCCAAATACAATAATATATCGTTCACTTCGAGGAACGCTGACCCCTAAATTGGCTACCTGACTGGGTGAAATGGAGCGTGCATTGAATGACCCCCTCCCCTCCATATATAGATAATGAAAAATACAAATATATATAATCCTGGAAGGCACCCCCCTCTCCCCCGCCAATATATACATATATATAATGTGTATATTTAATGAAAATGTAAATATATAATCCTGAAAGGCCCTCCTCCCTCCAAATATAATAATAATATAATTATTATTATATAATATAAATTAAATTATTAATAATATAATAATAAAAAAAAAAAGATTTGCGCGTGATTCTAATTGGCTGTGTTACGTTTTTTTTAAACCTTTTGTACTGAATACGAACACGAAGACTGCACTGAAGTTGGTAGCGACAAGAAGCTCGTCTGCTGCTCTCTGCAGTCCCTCTTCTTTCCACTTCGTTCCGCAGACATTGACAGGTTGTGCGCCTCGGTTCGAGGTCCCTGCGGGGCCACTAGGATCATCGGGTCCTCGGAGATCGCCGAGTAGCAGCCCTGGCCAGTCGTACGAAAAAGTTGTTTTTCCTGCGTCCCTTCATCGTCCTTACACCCCAACTTGCTAATTTTAATAGTTTTAACCTTTCCAAGGCCAGCTTTATTAATATGCATCCCGGGCCATCGCAGTCCATCCCATGACTTCCACTTTAGCTTCTTTCCCTCAATTACAAATGCACCACTCCTAGGATCTTCGATTACGTGCGAACTATCAACTTTCCAGTGGCGATGATGAACCCAGTGGTCGTACCTCAGTGTAATTATAATGTAGATACATACACACAAATCGTGCCGGAACCCACCAAGTGTTCGCCATAGAAAATAGTGATACCAGCGTCATAATGGCTGCCACCAAGTTCGTAGTCCCAAGGTCAATCATGCTAAACTGGCAACCACCAAGGTGTGAGTTACGATTGTGTGATCAGGGCTGGGACGAGAAACTTAGTGAGCACCATTATAGCTCTGATATCACTGATATCACTACTTTCTATGGCAAAACTTGGTGGGTTCCTTAACTTTCATGGGTCCCTCAAATTGGTTGGGCTTAGGTATGACATCACCAGGGCCCCCACATCCAAGTTAGGGGCCTGGGACTAACTACAACAGCGGGCCCCCCTTTCCTGACTGATCGTAAAAAGGTTACACCATCTTACAATATTCGTCGGCCACAATTGTGCTGATCAGGTTGGTTCATTTATTAATCCGGGCTGCTTACGTTTGTTGGCTTCCCTGCCTAACAAGCTGACAAGCTTGCACAATACGTGCTCCTGCTCCATGCTCGTTGCCGTAGGATTGGAGTTGTTGTTTGTTGGGAGTATAAAAATATTCACAATACCCACAAATCGAATATGTTACTCATAAGTTATCAAAACTCTTAATTGCGAAAAAAAATTGTGTAGGCCGTGCGGGCCCTTTGAGTGGCCGGGCTTGGGTACAGCGGGTCCACCTGACCCCCGCCCCCCCCCCCCCCACACACACACGTTGTGGGGGCCCCGGACATCACTATACTTTGTTCCACATTATGTTTGCATGAAACTGACTGTAAAGATGCCACGTTTCCTTTCACTACGAGTGGAAAAAAACAATTCGATATCCCCTCGTGTAGTAACTGTGCAGACTCTACAAGTATGAATCCACATGTTTTTGTACTCGTAGTGCAAGGAAACGTGGCGTCATACACTCAGTTTCCTGCGAACATAATGTGGAACAAACCCCAGGAGCGTATTAAACAACGTTCATTTTATTCCTCATTTCACATATTATAGACAGGACCACTTTTTCTAAAAAAAAAGACGCTCTGAAATGAGTTCAACGGCAAATGTTGAGACATTTGGTCAACGGGAGATTTTAAACTAATTTGAGCATGCTGAATCCGAATCTGCCCGGTGCCAGTCGAATTTCTCCTCCTAAGCCCGGAATTCAAGATGGCGTTCAAAAATGGCGACCAAAAAACAGTTTTTGCTTCTAGCGCCTAAACCGTTCATCCGATCTAAAAAAAAAAAAACAGTTACCAATTATGTTCAGAATAAAATTTCCTTTAGAAAAGGTAGTATTCATATTTTTCGTAAAATTAACCCTTCTGGCCGAAATTGGTCATATAAGTTCTATTAGGCCGTTTATGCATGCTATGGATACTACATGTGTATCATAATTCCTGACTTTTAAACAACTGGAATGATAGTTCTAATTAACATCCAATAACATAATTGGGCTCAAATGAAAGGCAAAGATGTATATTTTTCAACGAGGGTAATTAAAACGTTTTATTTAAATTAGAAGCTGAGCTACGGTAGTTTATCTACGTTGTAGCGCTTTGAATTGTGCGTCATTTTACGGTAAATTCTATCTTTAAACTGCTGCAGTAGCGGTTCTAATTCAGATAAATGGATGTGATTAGGCTTAGATGAAAGATGAATATATGTATTTTAGAACAAGGGTAATTAAAACGATTTATTTTACTTACGAGCTGAGCTATGGCAAAAGTTGAGCTATCCTTCCATTCGTTTCACTTGGAGGATGGCGCGGCAAATAAGCGTCCCTCCAGTGGCAAGTGTTTGTTTATATGTATATATGCACGTGTAAATGCTGCCTGTGGACGTTTCCTTTTGGCCGTGTCGGTATGGCTCTGCGGTAGGACCTCGGCCTTTGATTTCAAAGGTCCTGGGTTCGATTCCACGCTCAGGCAGTCAGACATATAAGTCCAAAAGGCAGTGTAAATAGGTTTGCATCTGTATTTAGTTGAGCTATGGCAGTTTATCTACGTTGTAGCTCTTTAATTTGTGTGTCGTTTTACGAAAAGTTCCATCTTTAAACTGCCGCACAGTCGTTCTAAATTAGATAAATGTATATAATTAGGCTTAAATGAAATATGAAGATGTGTATTTTCCAACAAGGGCAATTAAAACTATTTATTTTAATTAGGAGCTAAGCTACGACAGTTTATCTACATTGTAGCGCTTTGATTTTTGGGTAATTTTACAACAAGTTCCCCCTTAAAACTGTTGCAGTAGCTGTTCTAATTCATATAAATGGATTTTATTAGGCTTAGATGAAAGATGAAGATATATATTTGAACAAGGGTAATTAAAACGATTTATTTTAATTAGGAGCTGAGCTATGGCAGTTTATCTACGTTGTAGCACCTGGATTTTTGCGTCATTTTATGGCAAGTGCTATCTTTAAACTGCTGTAGTAGCAGTTCTAATTCAGAAAAATGGACTTAGACTTAGAATGATTAGACTTAGATGAAAGAAGAAGATATATATTTTCCAACAAGGGTAATGAAAACGATTTATCTGAGTTAGAACGGCTGCTGTAGCAGTTTAAAGATAGAAATTGTGATAAACTAACGCAAAAGCCACATCGCTATGATGCAGAAAAATTGTCGTAAAAAAAAATTGTCGTAAAAAAATTGTCGAAAAAAACTAATTAAAATAAATAGTTTTAATTACCCTTGTTGGAAAATATACATCTTCATATTTCATTTAAACCTAATTACATCCATTTATCTAATTTAGAACGACTACTGCACCAGTTTAAATACGGAACTTATTGTCATACGACCCAAAAATCAAAGCGCTACAATGTAGATAAACTGCTATATATTAGCTTCTAATTAAAATAAATCGTTTTAATTACCCTTGTTGGAGAATATACATCTTCATCTTTTCATTTAAGCATAATTACATCCATTTATCTAGTTTAGAACGACTACTGCACCAGTTTAAAGATGTAACTTATCGTAAAACGATACAAAAATCAAAGCGCTACATCGTAATAAACTGATGTAGCTTAGATTACAATTAAAATAAATCGTTTTAATTACCCTTGCTGGAAAATATACATCTTCACCTTTCATTTAAGCCCAATTATGTTATTGGATCTTGATTAGAACTTAAATTGCAGCTGTTTGAAGTCAGGAATTATAATACACATGTGCGCTGTTGTATCTACAGAATACATAAATAGCCTAATAGAAATTAAATGACGAAGTTCGTCCAGAAGGGCAAGTTTTACGAAAAATATATGTAGAACTTTTTCTGAAGGAAATTTTATTCTAAACATAATTAGTAACCGGTTTGTTTTCGATCGGATGAACGGTTTAGGCGCTAGAAACTAAAGTCTCTTTTTGCTCGCCATTTTTGGACGGGCTTGGGAGGAGAAATTCGATTTGGCACCGGGCAGATTCGGATTCAGCATGCCAAAATTAAGGTAAAACCGCCCGGTGCCCAAATGTCTGAACATTTGCCGTTGAATATTTTTTGGATTTTTTTCTTCCAGTCTATTTAGGGGGCTATCGAATTTTCCTCAGATTACGTATCATTGGTTGTGAACTTCTGACAAAAATGTAAATGAAAATAAGTAATACATTTTGTTAATTGAATGTCTGAGTGTCACTGTTTGCCATCGTTTGAGTATGCACACCTCACACTTGTACGCTAACCCATTTACCAATAAACTTTGTCTGTCTCCCTGAATGATGAACTCACACTAAACGTAATTACAGAATACTGCAACGGCGATGGTTACGGGATTTCTTAGTCATTATGACTAAGAAAATTTTTTTAAACTTCAGTATTTGGTGCCACAAAGCTTATTTAAAGCTATATATATATAGCTATAAAGCTATATATATATATTTTAAAGCTTGAGGTATTTGGTGCCACAAAGTAATGAGAAGGCTCCTATATATCTTCGGGCGAAGAAAAAAATATTTTCTTGAAGAAAAATTATGTGTTAGAGCCGAATAACTACGCCACAAGTCGTCGGGCATTTAAGCAATAAGCAAACGTAAAATTCATTTATCAATTAGTGTTGGCGCCACTATTTTAGTGTGTGTATAGCTGTTGGGTTTTCTTTAACAGGCGATGAAACAGCAATTAGGGCAGCCAAATGGAAGCAACAAATTTGTGTTATTTAAGGCGGCTTAAACTGTGTGAAATTGAAAATTTTGAGTGCAAGGTGCCATATGTTTGCTTAAATTAAATTAAATTAAATACCAGTTAAAGTCATAGTGGGGAAGTTTAATAAGGCAAAGAACTTGTAAGCTTTGTGTAAATTTGATATTTTGGTATAGCCTATACAATCAAATGTTAAAAAAAAAAGAGAACTTTTGCGAAAGTTAAATAATTGTAGTGTAACATTTATGCCGTCAAATTTATCTGGCTCTTGACTATGCGTAACAGCATAGTTAATACCAGAAATGTGCAAGAGACCAGCAGATAATGCACTAGTTTTCCATCAAATCTCGGTTTGGGGCTTGAGAAGTGATTTAATACGATAACACAGAAAACAATCTGCATTAAAAACTGGCCGCGTGAGAATGCGAGATCCACTGTTTTGAGAAAAAGAAAAGACAACGTCCTCGACTGGGACGTGAACCCAGGACTTCCAGCGTAGCAGACTGGGTATTCTTAACCAGTGCACTACCGGGGCTGCATGTTCTAGCCGAGCTCAGAAGCTGTTCAACCTTTAGGAGGGAATTCAAGTTATTTCGTGGCCTCCACACTAGAAAATAATACTGGCAATCAATCCCAAGATAAAGGGCTAACGAAGCAAACTGGACCTGTGAGAAAACAAGATACACTAATCTGAGAAAGAAAGAATGGACAACTAACTGCACCAATTGGGACTTGGAACTCATGACATCTCACATGCTACGCTAGGTGCCCTAGCCACTACTCTTACCATTGCTTTTCTCCTTGTTTGTGATTGTGACCTGTGTTAAAGGTTAAACAGCTTCTGTGAACAGGGTGAGCCAGGAAACGCAGTGTTACAGCACCTGGCCTAGTACGTGGGCAGTCCTGGATTGAAGTCCCAGTAAGGGCAGCTGTCCGGGGCGTCGGACGAAAGCCTAACTCGAAAATCGTCCATTGGGTCAATTGTCTAAAATCTGCCGCCTACATAACAAATCTAGAAAATCGTCTAATAAACGGAATATTGTATAATGGATAATTAACACTGGCGATAACCAGTGTTAGTAAGGGTCGACCTAGGACCTATGTGTTAAACTCTTAGCTTTGAGAGCTTATAACTCCGTCAAAAGTGAACATCTTTAAACCAAATTTGGCATCTAGCCTTGACTAGTCAAGGCCTGTCCGCAGTCGAGAAATTGTGAAATTCAGTCCAGCTAAACCCGAGATACAGAGTGAGACCAAATAGACAACTTCTTGTTCTTAGTCTTGGTCTTGTTCTTGGGATGTACCTTTCGTCTGTCCTCTCTACAGGTCAAACTATTTGTCCTAAAGCTGGTTCTTAGCTCATTTACAGGTATTGCTCCATAGATGAGTCCTTTCCGTAAGGCCTTTTCTAATTGGTCAAGTGGTTAAGGGGTTACGGCACTCTAAACGACCAGATTGATTGTTTTACATTGTTTTAAACATTGTTTTTTTGCAACAATGCCAATTAGCAAAGCCAGCTGCAAGACGTAGACTAAAGATTAAAGGACTAAAACAAAACCCACAAGGGTGAAAGAATCCGCCAAGTTTTAACCAATCAAAGTAGTGATATAGGAGCCAAAAAGGCTGCCACCAAGTTACTACATTAGTTGCCAAGCTAATCTCACCGAGTATTAGATCATAGGTTAAATAAAAACCTGACCATTGCTACTATCGGTAGCAATGGTCAAGTTTTTGATTTAATGTGTGAGGTAATAGTCGGTGGGATTAACTTGGCAACTAATGTAGTAACTTGGTGGCAGCCTTTTTGGCCCTGATATCACTACTTTGATTGGCTGAAACTTGGCGGGTTCTTTCACCCTAGTGGGTTTTGTTTTAGATATCACTTCTTTTGCAGTTGTTTTTTTTTTTGTGGCGTCTTATTTTTGCCACTGCCCATTCATCTACTATCTGGCCAATGGTCGAAAAATATTGAATACGAACGAAAATATTAATTTTTTTTAGTTTTGCTGGAGTGAGGACTTCATATAAATTAAAGCATTTGCTGTTTTATTTCAAAAAAGGGTTAAAGGGTTTAACGAGCGTTAACCACTCCTGGTCATCTGCCCGAAGCCCTAAGGCCCTATGTCTGCAACAGCCAGATTCCCAGGCGGTCACCCACCCATCAACCATCCACCATTCCATTCCATTCAACCATCAACAATAAGTAGCGCGGACTGCAAATTTGTTAAGAGCTTAGTGGCCCGAAGCCATACGCTCTACTACAAACAAGTAGCGCGTGCCTTTTATCTACAATGTTGTGTTGCCGATTATTCCTGTTAGTCCGTTTGAATTGTTATTCGTTCTGCTCAGCTTAAGTATGAATAAAGAATAAAGGAGTAATGCTTATTTTGATCACCGGTGGCATTTTCCTAACTAACAAAAAAATAGCATTACAAATTATAGCAATCTTTTTAGTTTATGCCTCCCCAAACATCAAACCTTAAAAGGCACGTATTGGAGTTACAAGAGTGCTGAACCAAATTTCATTCGTATCTGTCACATAATTTATTTTATATGAGCGGAATTAGTCAGTAGTCAGTTAGTTAGCTGAAATCAACGCTCTTCACGCGCTTTTATCGCATTGATACAGTTTGTGCATTTGATTGAAATACAACTATTGCTTGTCAGGGCACAAAGACTAACCATTTCCAACAATTTTCAAGCTGTTTCGCCCTATAAGTATTTAGCCTCATCATCGTGAAATACGCTCAACTCTGGTTTCAGATAAAGTAGCAAAGCTAGTTAAATGGTTTAAAGGGTTTAACGAGCGTTAGCCACTCCTGGTCATCTGCCAGAAGCCCTAAGGCCCTATGTCTGCAACAGCCAGATTCCCAGGCGGTCACCCACCCAAGCAAAGCTAGTGGCCATGCAACAACAATGCAGGAGTTAAACAATGACTTTCTTACAATGAAGTTACAATGAAGTGTGAGAATTATTGAACTTGGCGGGCGGACCACTAGCGTGGTCCTTGATTTGTTTCTATTGTTAACGCTGGTGATAGCCAGGTTAATAGGGTCAGCCTAGGGTCTCTGTGTTAAACTCTCAGCTTTGACCGTCGACTGCACTGTTTTACAATTCTAAAAGTAACACGAATTAATAAACAAAAACCGAACGTTAAATGCTTACAGTAAGGGTCTAAAAGTCAAAACCTACAAGGAACACGGACAAGCTTTGACAGTAAGGGCCTAGGTGTAAAATTTTGTCAGTAAGAGGTAGGTAACATTAGACCCTTTCTACCCGGTGGTCAGCGATAAACAACTTTGCACGAAAAACCGGAAATCCTCCTACAAAGACCCAATTGATGATCCAGTGGTAGTATAGGTATCCGTTTCCTGCTTTGCTTTCTGTTGAAAATTATTTTTCGATTTAGTAACATGACAGCACATTCGCAGCAGACAGCATTATTGCTTATCCTCTACCACAAATCAACGAAATATAATAAAAATTCTAAAGCATCAAAAGACAAAATGCCAAACTTCACAAGAAAATTGTGTTTTAAAGTTCCTTAACAATATTCTAAGAACAAAGAAAACCTGCTATACAACCGTTCATACACACGTTCTGTCCGAATAGACTAACCATCGGCTAGTAAGGGTCTAATGTTACCAGCCTCTTGCTGACAAAATTGTATACCTAGACCCTGACTGTCAAAGCTTGTCCGTGTTATTTGTACGTTTTGACTTTTAGACCCTTACTATAAACATTTAACGTTCCGTTTTTGTTTATTAATCGTACAATGGATAATCGTCTAGATGGACGATAACATAGCTGTGGTTTCTGGTGTTGTATGTATAGCGGGGCGAGGAGTAATTGTCCGACTGGAAAATCGCATAATTGGAAAAACGTATACACTATACCGGTAACAGTATAACGTAAATCATCTAACACGAAATTTGTACGCAATTTGTAGCCTTAATGCATACTGTTTGCTTCCTTAACCCTTTAAACCTTGCGAGTTATGGTTTATTTATTTCCTTAAATTATGTTTCTCTAGTAACACCAGAAGCATACTTGCAGGTGCGTGGTACCTGGCACCACCAAGAATTTACTAAACTGGTTTCATGTACTGCGATTGAAATTCGATAGGGAACATTTGCTCTTTTTTTCTGGCTAACAACTACCCTTGTTTCAAAGAAGGCATCCCTACTTTTCAAATGAACTTAATTGGAGTCATCCACCTAAATTAGAAACGTCTCAGCACCAGTTGAAAGTTGTAAATGAGCTAAAATTACAACGGTGACTGTGGTACCAGCCACTAGTAAAACGAGCGTAGATCGGTTCCGAACAGTCGTAGACCCTTTCAAACACCCCCTTGTTGCAAAGAAGACATTCCCACCTTTCGAATGAATCTAATTGGAGCCATCCACCTGAATTAGAAACGACACAGCAGCAGTTGCAAGTTGTAAGTTGACAAACTGAGACGTCTGTTGGCACTAAACTAGCCAAAATGTAGCCGAGAATGGCCTAAAATCCATTTTTCCCGAAAACCATAAGCTATATCAAAAATATGCATGGAAATAACATTGTAGATTACATTATTGCAAACAACTTTTATCTCAACCGTTTTTGTGTATCACTAACGGTTCTTGAATAATAGGCCAAACGGCAAATATTGGGCGCCATTTTTGCCGCCATCTTTAATGCCCAACTTTTCGGCAGTGTTACCAACTGAATTCTTGAAGGTCATGGTAGTATCAATTGAAAAAACAAAAATTCTTTTATTTCTTGATTTTGCACGGTAGCATTAAGTTTCCACCGGACTACCACTGGGAGAACAACAAAATGGTTTCTGGTTGTATGAATTATAATAATTGTTGTATTCATGATCTGATTCATTTTGGTATTAGAGAGCCAAAATCTCAAAGCTCTTGCAGATCGCAATAAAGAGTACAGGAGGGAGGAGGGGAGGGGGGGTCTTGCACGTAGTCATACGCTTGAAGATTTAACTACCTAACCTGAAACTCCAGAAAGGATTTTTTTTTACTTTTTGCATGACCCCCACTTTGACCCACTGAGCTGCTGCGCATCAAAATATATCCATGGCACCATTGAAGAGTTGTTATTGCATGTAATACATCATGTATTACAGTATTACATGATGTATCATGTGGTATAGGTAAAATTTGGCCATTCACTGGTAGCAATAAGCTAAATTTCAGCGTCTGGTCGTGAACAGAATTATAAATTATTATTATTATTATAAATTAAAACTTATGGTAGTATACCGTGCTTCGCTAGCGAGTCATTTAAGAAATGTATATATAAAAAAAATAATAATAAAAGAGAGGGAATCAACGTACAATGAAATTCCACTGCCATTTCCTGTTATCCCACAAGCAGCTTTGCCGTGTAAAAAAAAAACTCTCCCCGACGGGGAATCGAACC
>JAHWFP010136308.1:92850-107554 GCA_023313725.1 Lithobius niger | reverse complement strand
CCCTAGGCCTTGTCCATACCTACGTTTTAAGCTATAGAACTCTAAAATCAGTTCAGTGGTTCGACCTCCAAGTAAGGGCAAAGAGTACATTAATGATTTCTGCCCAGTGCTCTGCAATAATAATTGTTCTACCGACTAGAATACTGCAGTCACATCAAAATCTGGTTCAAAAGGCCCTGGTCGGTGTTAATACCTAGATTTTAAGCTATACAAATTGAAAATCGGTTCATTGGTTCGGTCTCTAGTGAGAGCAAAAGTTTTAGCCCATTTGGCTTTCCGTGTCAAGAATATTGTAGTTACGTTAAAATAGCCTGCGAAAGGCCCTAGGCCTTGTCCATACCTACGTTTTAAGCTATAAAACTTGAAAATCGGTTCATTGGTTCGATCTCTAAGTAAGGGCAAAATTTCTAGCCCATTTGGCTTTCCGTGTTAAGAATATTGTAGTTACATAAAAATAGCATGCGAAAGACCCTAGGCCTTGTCCATACCTACGCTTTAAGCTATAGAACTCTAAAATCGGTTCAGTGGTTCGACCTCCAAGCGAGGGCTAAGAGTACATTATTGATTTCTGCCCAGTGCTCTACAATAATAATTGCTCTGCCGACTAGAATACTGCAGTCACATCAAAATCGGGTCAAAAAGGCCCTGGTCGGTGTTAATTCCTACATTTTAAGCTATACAAATTGAAAATTGGTTCATTGGTTCGATCTCTTGGTAAGAGCAAAAGTTTTAGTCCATTTGGCTTTCCGTGTCAAGAATATTGTAGTTACATTAAAATAGCCTGCGAAAGGCCCTAGGCCTTGTCCATACCTACGTTTTAAGCTGTAGAACTTGAAAATCGGTTCAGTGGTTCGATCTCCAGGTGAGGGCAAAGAGTCCCAACAGCAACATTAATGATTTTTGCCCAGTGCTCTACTATAATACTTGCTCTGCCGACGAGAATACTGCAGTCACATCAAAATCGTGTTCAAAGGGCCCTGGTCGGTGTTAATACCTACATTTTAAGCTATACAAATAATTGAAAATCGGTTCATTGGTTCGATCTCTTGGTAAGAGCAAAATTTCTAGCCCATTTGGCTTTCCGTGTCAAGAATATTGTAGTCACATTAAAATAGCATGCAAAAGACTCTAGGCCTTGTCCATACCTACGTTTTAAGCTATAGAACTCTAAATTTGGTTCAGTGGTTCGACCTCCAAGTGAGGGCAAAGAGTACATTAATGATTTCTGCCCAGTGCTCTGCAATAATAATTGCTTTGCCGTCTAGAATACTGCAGTCACATCAAAATTGGGTTCAAAAGGCCCTGGTCGGTGTTAATACCTACATTTTAAGCTATATAAATTGAAAATCGGTTCATTGGTTCGGTCTCTAGGTGAGAGCAAAAGTTTTAGCCCATTTGGCTTTCCGTGTCAAGAATATTGTAGTTGTATTAAAATAGCCTGCGAAATGCCCTAGGCCTTGTCCATACCTACGTTTTAAGCTATAGAACTTGAAAATCGGTTCAGTGGTTCGATCTCCAGGTCAGAGCAAAGAGTCCCAACAACAACAAGAACAACAAGAACAACAACAACAACAAGAAATGACCATGCTGTGGACGCCGAACGGTTCAATTGTTGTCATTAAAATTTGTAATGCGGTGAAATAGTTATGACACGACCCCAAATACCTAATTTCGTTGGTCTATGTCAATTCTGGGTGAAACTATAGGAGTTCAAAGTTTGACGTTTAACACGGAAGTTCATGCTGAGGCTTACATAAGGACCGCTACCGCGGTCCTTGATAAGCACGGTCGTGCTAATAAAATAGCACTGCGTTGGTGTTCAAATTTAGCTACTTATCGCGGACATAATAGATGAATTTATTATTTTTTAGTTTGTCCAATTTCATCACCTGTGATCCGTAACCTTGATGTTTAAGAGACGTTTTTCAAAATCTCAGTTAAACGATTTTAATAAAAAAAATCTTGGTTAACGGTTTCAAACCTTTTTTTGACGCCACATAGTAACGCAGTGAGTAAACATAGCCTGGGAATAAGTGCTTTTTTATAATCAGGATACTGACGTGCCTGTTTATTACAACGAGTTTGTAGAGTTAAATCATATTTATTAATACAGATATTTATAACTGATTTGAGTGTTATGAATGCTAACATGTTTACTTTTTTTAATTATAGCACTCCTGTAATGTTTCCTTTTTATGCCAGTCTTCTCTATACACACAAATCGATGTTACCCCAACCTCCAAAAAATGTATCATATTTCTGATTTTCTTTCACATATACAAAATTTACAAAATATTTGTATAAAATATACAAATATACAAAATACAGCATCTGTAGAGAGTTTGTTTACGTCTGCCGATATCGAGCTGCCGATATGAACACCCGATTGTTATCTCCAGATCTCAACAATGATTGTAATACTCAAGACGAAGACCTTGTATTTGATCATCATCTTTTGTTTTCAACAATGAAATACATTTATGCTTGACGTTTTGTGAACAATATATTGTAACCCCCCCCCTCACGTGCTGGACGAATGTTTGGCTTGAATTTTTAGTTTTAGTCTTCTGTACAGCCGTACCGGCTGAGAAGACTATTGCAACGACTTTGTCCGTCCGTCCATCGTCGCTTTTTTCAACTTCGCAACGGTACCAGATAGAGACGACCATTGTTTACAACGTTAGATTCAGTGTCAAAAGTTAGTAAAAATAACATGGCAAATTAAAACATCGTTATCTCCTTATAGCTAATAGACTTCTTCGACGTAACTAAATTAAATAATAACATTTCATCGTCGAAGTGAAATCCTAAGGATTTAACGCAGCCGTAAAAACAAAAACATGTTATCTTCGTTTAAAAGAGTCTTGTCGCATTGTTGCATGAATGAATAGGCTTACGGTCGAACCAAATTCTCCATTAGGCCTATCTGCTACTTACGAAACTAAAACTGCTGGTAAAAAAATTAGGCCTAAAAAATAAAAATTAAGCCTAAAATCACGTTACCATGGCAACATCAAGATGCTACGAGTCGCTGCTGGCTTTCACAACAGCGTCTCTCCTGTCCCTTCCCTACTACCACTGCTCTATATAGGCTACGTTGCGCATTACGTTGTAACACTGTAACTTTGGGCCCGGATTGAGGCATACGGTGTTGCAAAAATGAATAGGCTAACTGTGTACAATCCAAATCTCCGTCAGTTGCTACTTACGAAATGAAAGTTGTAAATTATAGGCCTAAATGCTGACAATTACGCCTAAAATGTAAAATAAGCTTAAAAGCTAACACATTTTTAACGGGCAATTCTGATGGTTACTGTTTTTAGATTATATAATAGAGATAGCTGTTGCAGTGCGTCATGGAGAAGTGTGCCTCACTAGTGGTAGTGGCAGAACTATACAAAAGACCGGATGCGACTAGGTAGTCGCTGTAGCCGCTTGTTTAACTTCCCTTCCCTCCTGATCTTCCCAACCGACTCACTCCCGCATCAATCTTCATTTTTGGATGCCTGTTAGGCCTTTTATTTAGAATATTTCCCCCCAACTCTAACCCTAACTTAACATCAACCCAGATTTATTCCAAGCAAGCATGAACTGCATCCCGCCTCATTTAAAAGTATACATTTTCTATTATTCACCATTTAAATTTACATTCTATTCAACCTAAATCCAAAACAAGCCGAACGTTCATTCCTCCTGAAATCTTTTGTGACCCGAACCCGCAATTCAGGCGAACCCAATAAACCAACCATAATTTGAGCCACGTTTTGGGTAACATCATTTCATCATAGGTTAAAAGATTTGAGCGTTACGATTTGTATCTAAATTTTGGCTATCAACCTCCTAAAACTCTCCCCATTAGTCCAGTTCGTCATGTTGTGATCAGCTTGTAGTAAACCCGAGGCCAAGCTCTCAATAGTGAGAAGGTATATATGTCCTTTTAAAAACCCAAATATAATAAATCATTCACTTCCCTGAATTGTCGCCCTGACGTAGTGAAATCGATCATTTATTTAAAAAAAAAAAAAAAAAAAAAAACTAGCTGGAGCCTGTGCGACACGCGACGGGCCGGAAGGGACGTAATTAGCAGCTAACGTCGCAAGATCTAAAAGTTTGGACAGCCAACGTCATAAGACCCAAACGTCAAAACAGCTAAACGACATAACAACTAAAACATTTTAACCCGTGTCACAGCTAAACGACAGAGGAGCAAATGACATTACAGCTGGGAGCAGTTCGTTCCCTTTTAGGCATTAACGTCGTAAGCTGTAATGTCGTTAGATCTAATGCCCTATAGCTCTTATGTCGTTCAGCTGTTATGTCGTGGGTCAGAATTTGTTAGCTGGCAAGACGTTTACCTGTTATGGCGTTTGCTGTTACGTCGTTTAGCTGTTATGACGCCTACACATTTAGCTCTTATATCGTTGGCTCTTGTGCCGTTTAGCTCTTGCGTCGTTAGCTCTTATGTCGTTTAGCTCTTGCGTCGTTAGCTCTTGTGCCGTTTAGCTCTTGCGTCGTTAGCTCTTGTGCCGTTTAGCTCTTATGTCGTTTAGCTGTTATGTCGTATGTTCTTGCTATGTCATTCAGCTCTTTTAACAGTTGGCCGTATACTAACGTTGAGCTGTTATGACTACACTCATGATGTTTTACTGCGTCCCTTCGCCACCGAGTCCCCAACTCGTTAATTTTAATTCTTGATTGAAACTTGGATATAGGTTAAAATAATTAAAATGATTGTCTATTATAACGCATTCCAGGGTTTCCACTTTAGCTTCTTTCCCTCGAGTTATGTATCCGCCACCCGCTTGGATCTACAATATAGTTTTGCCCAATTACGTGCTCGCACTATAACTTTCCAGTGGAGATGACGACCCCAGTGATCGTACCACTGCGTACTTTTACACAGATACATACACTTGGATCATACCGAAACCGCACATGGACAAAAGGACCCATCACGTTTTCTCCAAGAGTAGTGATATCAGAGGCTCACAATGGCTGCCAACAAGTTTGTGGTTCGAAGATCACTCAAGCTTAACTGACAACCACCAAGATGTAATTTACGAGTGAGTGATCAGGGTAGGGACAAAAACTTGGTGACAGTCATTGTGGCTCTGATGTCACAACTTTCTATGGCAAAAACTTGGTGGGAGGCCCCATTACCTTTGGTTTGACATCACCAGGATCATATGAAACTAATGTTCTTGAAGTAATATGAAAATCTAGATACACGCTAGTGTTCTGCCACCAAGTCCATGAAATTATTAATTGTAACCCAACTTTTTCGGGTTTCATTGTTTGAAAGTGTGGCAAAAGGCCAGGGCCAAGCCCAGGGTGTGGTTTATAATAGAGCGTGCGGCAGGAGGTCAGGGCTCTTGAGAATAAAATTCAAGTTCAATTCAATTCCAAAATCCAATTTCAATTCTTTCACGGCGTTCGAGGTTAAAGCATTATTATGTAATAGATATCCGTGAATCATAGGCGATTTAACGGTTACAATTGCTCGCGAGCAAGAAACGACTAGTCCAATATTGAGGGGGGGGGGGGAACACGAGCGTGCAAGAGTTTTTTCCTTCAGCCCCGAGATTATTGGACTAGCCGTTTCGAGCTCAAGAGCAATTATAGCTGTTAAATCACCTATGATTCACGGATATGTATTTTAATGCTAAGGTGTGACGTCAAGCTATCTTATCTTATTCGGGTTTTTTAAAGACTTGCTTGTAAATTTTATTTGTGAATCATAATGAATTTAACAATATTTACATGCGTCTTATGTAAATTCCTGAAGTTCCGGGTTGGAAATGGGGTTGGAAGCTTCCTGTTTATGAAGGCCGACCGAAGGGGAGAGACATTCCGTAATATCGATGTTTGTGTTTTAAGGTAAAACTGTATTTTTTTCTACTTTAATAATTTAAATCAGATGAGTGTATAAAATGTGCTATTCGCACGAGTCTCGTAGGTTTTTAGGTGTATTTCAAAGTGTCAGTAGCCTAGTTTTCGTACCGTCGGAACGAAAGGTTGTCAGACTGGGCCATTCCTCTGTGGGTGTGGGCCTAGCATAGTACGCGTGGTTTTTTTTTTTTTCGTGTTAGGCTAGAAAGAAAAAGGTCGCAGGTTGTAAATGTGCCTGTTTATGCTGGTTGCAATGAGGTGTGCTGGTTGTGTACGGTGATTTTGCAAAGTCGGGTCATATATCACATGGTGGAGGCCGTGGAGCAGTGGTTGTGTAGAACCCCGTAAAAAGTGTTAGATTAGATCAAAAAAGTATGGGTTATCAAAATCAACCCACTGTGATATGTGTGGGTTTTCACATTAACCGTACATAACGACTAACTTTTAGCATGGGGATGTGTTAGCGCGACGTCACCACCGTGCATTAAATCCCGTTAACCGTGACCGGAAGTGTGCATCATCGCAGAAAGTGTGGGTTATCAAGTTACCCCACACTTTTGCCAATAACCCTGAGACTTCCGGATCACGCGACCGGGAACGCACACACTAACAACCAATACAAATACAGCGTGCAAAATAGTAACGTAGTAAACGTGCAAAAGGAATTGCTTAACTTGAAATCCTATCCACGCTAACTCTCACATGTCTGGCCCATGTCTGGGCTTATTCACTCCGCGTAACTCCCCCCCCCCCCCCCATCCCTCTACAAACTAAAATGAGATGACTTTCATTTATACCGATACCCTATTACCGTATTTTTAAACAATTCTCAAACTACAAGCGTACAAAATGAATTACATACCTTGCCAGAATGTCCACCACAATGTCATTCTATCCCTGCTACATTTTATCGAAGTTTTTCACTAAAACAGCTTCAAAAACACGAGCGAGCTTTTAACGTAAAATCTGGGCAAAGGACGTGTGTCTCCTTCCCACCCACTCCCCCCTCAAAGTTGACCCAAGGACTCGTCCGTCCACCACCCAATCTCCCCTCCATAAACTAAAATGGAATGACCTTCATTCATGCAACATACTGGTTGATCACCGTATTTCTTGAAGCAATTTTCACAAAACACAAACACAAAAATTAAATACGAGTCAGCTTGACGTCCCGACCGTGGTATAAATCATTTATTGGTTAAAATCGAGCGGTTATCGATTTTTAACCCACGGCTGCGATTATTGTCACGGCTTTCGTATGCTAATAGGCCTCGGGCTCCGCCCTAGGGTAAGCTAACAATGAGTAAACCGAGTGCACAATGTTGGGGTTAGTAGAAAATCGAGTAATGAAGTTCAACATGGAATTATAACATGCTTAAGTGTTATACGCTTACTGTTTCAGTACGTAATTGTCAGACTACATTGTTGCTGCAAAGACGTGGCTGATTGTTCTTTCTTTGTTTGCTTTGTTCGATGTGTCTTGTTAATCTTCTGTACAGTCGAAAGGGCTAGGAAGACTATAGCAACAACTTTGACTGCCCGTCGCCTTTCGGTGGTAATCAAGTGGACTTTAAAAAACACGGCAAATTACAACACTGTTGCTTCCTTATAGCCAATAGGCTTTCTCGACGTAACTCAATGAAATACTAACATTTGATCATCATTTAATTACTACAGGAAGACGCGCAACTGTAAAAAAAACAAAAGGAGTTCGTTAATGACACATATTAGCTTCATTGCCACGGCAATGTGAAGTCTCAACAACGAGTGTCATAAAAAGGCGTACTCTCAACCCTACTTCTCCGTTAACTGCTTCTTACGAAATTAAAGCGACATGTAAAAATAAGGCCGAAAAGCTGACAATTATGCCTAAAAAAATAAAACTAGGCCTTAAAACTAACGCATTTTTAACTGGCAATTGTAATGGATACTACTTTTAGATTATAATTACAATACCGATTGCTGTTGGAGTGTGTGATAGAGGTGTGCGCCCCAACACTTTCGAAAGTGGCTGAAGTGCACGAATATCGGTTGTGACTAGGTAGTCACTGCAGCTGCTTGCCTAGTGTCTTATCTCGTCTCGTTTTGTTGTATTGGGCAACGGCCTGTGGCTACCACAGTTGGACCGGTTCACTTTGAAAATAGATTAACCAGGGACCCGGTGACCCAGACTGCACCAGTGACCCGGTGACCGCCAGACCCAGTAGGACCTGGTGACCCAGCCGACATGACTTGACCCAGTGATCCGGCCAGACCTTTACCTGATGACCCAGTCGGACCTGGGTTGACCCAGTGATCTTCAGCAGGAAGGGCAACAACTGAAAATAAGGTCCGAGAAAAATTAGCTACTGCAGCCCTATAAGCCAACTCATCTTCAGCAATTTAGAGCCTTTGAAGCACCCACTTCGCGAATTTAACTGCAACAAATGCTTTACTTGCTCACTTTAATCAATCAAATACGAGTCTTGTGCCACTCCCCCCCCCCCCCCAAATGGATGATGAATAAGTCACTCTAACGAACAGATAATGTTACGAGAGTAAAACGCTGAATTCGGTTGTCTTAAATGGGATATAAACCAACATTGTCTTCCCATATAGAATAAATGCCTTACTGTTGTAAATGCCTTACTGCTGTTAAGTGCCTTACCTTACCGCTATGCTGGCTTGCAAAGTGCATTTTCACCAACTGCCATAAAGTAACTTTGCAATGCATATAGACTTTATGTACTTATATGTTCTCACTATGACAACGCTTGGCGGAAACATAATAAAACATAAATATTATTGTCGTTAAGCTTAACGAAACAAATTTAACAGTAACTTTTAGTAAGGCCGATTCTACTTTGAAAAAATTATAACTTTGATTACTATTATTGATTTTTATTATTATTGGGTGGATATACCAAAGAAACGAAAAATATTTTCCATACAAACAGCGGTAATCACTTTCGGTACTAACACAGGAAAAAACTCAATTTATTTTAAGTCTGTGGCTTAGTTGGGAGTCAGTGGATTCCCAAATCAGTTCAGCTAACCAGGTCAGACTAGGTCGCTAGATCTAATCCTAAATTCCGGATTACTGGGTCTAACCCGA
The DNA here is from genome assembly GCA_023313725.1 of Lithobius niger. Classification (NCBI taxonomy): domain Eukaryota; kingdom Metazoa; phylum Arthropoda; class Chilopoda; order Lithobiomorpha; family Lithobiidae; genus Lithobius; species Lithobius niger. The sequence goes on along the minus strand of JAHWFP010136308.1, from coordinate 98,571 downwards.
ACTTTAGAGTCACTGGGTCAGTTCGGGTCACCGGCTAACACTGGGTCACCGGGTCTGGTTTTCCGACCCGGTGACCCCCCCCTAAAACTTAACCCAAATGACCCCGTCACCAGGTTGACCCGATCCAACTCTGGTGGCTACTGCTCTCAAATAAATTGAATTGAATTGGCTCACTAAGAAACCAGCGGCTTTTATTACAAGAATTGGAAACAAAATGTACAGTATCGCTCAAAAATAAATGGACAAACCTTTGTTGCCATGTTCACGCGCTTCCAACAATGGAAAGCAAAACTGGAGCCGAAGTTCGGTAATCAGCTGAGCTGGTATGGAGCGCCAATACTTTCTAAGTTTATTGTTGACCGCAAAACGAAGCCTCATCCAAAAATGACCGATTTTGACATTCCAATACATTATTTTAATGTTTCTCAAGTTATTTAGGAAAAACTTAAAGTAACTCCAAAAAGGGCACGTTAGAATAGCAAGTTTTCTAAGGAAGGCACACAACTGGATATTTTTCATAAAAATGAGGCGCAGCATTTAAATTTCTTTAAATGTCGAAAGTCTTTTAAGGGCGTGAAAATGTTATAAATAATTTTAAAAAAATAAACAAGCGGCTGCAGCAACTACGTAGCCTAGTCGTAACGTCTTCTGTTCACTTCTCCCACTTTCCATAATGTGTGTCCCTCTACTACACTATGGAACAGCGATCTCTATTAAACAGTGCGAGTCAAAGTCCCTTGCACCGCACCAAAAGCTCTACAGCATTGGATTTACCCACCTGACTCATATTACTTTGCTCTCATGAGCTTGTGTTAGGCGGGCCCTGTCCACCTCAACCCCCAAATATAACATTTAACTTTTTTCCTGTGAGAAATAGTTGTTTGGTTCCAATGGGGGAAATATACGCATGATCCAGCCAATATGATCGCTGAAAACGGCGTGCTAATTGGATAAGCGGGATGCATTTTATTAATTACATTTTCAATGTAGCCCCAACACCCACATGAGGGCTGCCCTGCACGGTGCAGGATATTGTCCGGTGCACCCATCAAAGGACCGGGGGGGGGGGCGGCCCCAGGCATGGGGTACCCTGCTACCTTTAACCCCCGATAATTACCAAGTTTATTTCTGTTCCATACAATAAAGATGACTAACATCCTTGGGTTGAACAGTTGATTCCTGCCATCTCCCATGAATAAAAAATCGCAGGCCCTACCACCTACGCCTGTTCGTCAACTGATGACGATTGATGATGACGGGAGGGGGGGGGGGGGGAATAGCTTATTTCTTGAAACGTATTACTTGAACGTTTCCAATCAACTGTCGAACTCGGGGATTTTTTCCTTGTTTAGTTTAAGGAACAAAGAGAAACTTTGTAACTGGGGGTTGAGGTGGGCGTGCCATCTTAGGGACAAACGTTGGTCGGTCCTTTGCGTTAGGTGTGTAATCTCAGTGATGTAGGACCTTTGATGGGTGCGCCGGACAATTTCCTGCACCGTTCAGGGAAGCCCTCATGTGGACGTGGGGCTACAATGAAGATATGATAAAACGCATCCCGTTTATCAAATTAGCATGTCGTTTTCGGCGATCACCTTGGCTGCGCCATGCGCATATTTTCTCAATTGGAACCAAACGTCCATTTCTCACGACAACAAAGTTGAATTTCATATCAGGGTTGGAGGGGAGCAGGGAGTCCCAACGCAAGCTCATGGGGTGGCCCTCATCTTAGGGACAAAACAAAGTCCAACGAGTCAGGTGGGTAATTCCAATGCTGTAAGGCTTGTGGCGCAAGGGACATTTGGCTTACCCTGTATAATCTAAAACACAATTGCTAGTTAAAAATGTGTTAGCTTTTACGCCTAGTTTTAGATTTTACGAGCAATTGTCAGCTTTGAGGCCTAATTTTTAGCTGCCGTTTTAATTTCATAAGTATCAGCTAACGGAAAATAGTGTATGAGAGTAGGCTTAAGCCCTCTCCAAACAGAAGCAAATTTTGTGCGAAGCAATGCGGTAACCATGTGCCTACAAGGTCAAAATTGATGCAATCGTTTGGTTGGTGTTGTGTTTAAGGACCAATGTTGAAGTCTTTTTGACACCATACTGCGACACCGTGCAGCCGCGAGCAGCCACTCTGGTTAGGGCTTTATTCACGTATGCAAATCTGTGCGGAAACTTGACGTTGCCGTGGCAACGTGATTTAATTCTTAATTTCCAGCTTTTAGGCCTAATTTTTTAACCTGCCGTTTTAATTGCTGCTAATGGAGAATTTGGTTCGAGGGTAGGCCTAGTTATCCATGCGCACGGTGTAGAGATTATTTTAAAGGAAGCTACTGTGTGTCGTTTTTAAAATCCTTCTACTTTTACGGTTGCGTGTCTTCCAGTAGTGGGCAAATGCGACGATCAAATGTTATTATTTCATCGAGTTACGTCGATAAAGCCTATTAGCTATAAGGTAGCAACGATGTTTTAATATGCTGTGTTTTTAGACTAATTTTTTGACGCAAAGACAAACGGTGAAAACAGTGTGTGTCTATCTGGTACCGTTCCGGAGTGATATCAGGGCCAAAACCAAGTTTGTGGTCCGAACCATGATCACCAACGCTATACCTTTTTGAATGTGATTTTTCTTAATTAAATAAACTCTTTTTACCTAAAGTTTTGAATTGCAAGTCTCTAAGACAGTGGCACTCTTATTCCAATTAAAATCTCATTAAACAAGAACAATATACGCTATCTGTTTAGTTTATTCATTATGTAATAATCTATAAGTAGTAACCTGGAGTATGATACGAAATACGTTATTAAAAGTATTTTAAAGTGTTTCCGTAAAGCAGGACACATTTTTTTCAGTTGGAACGCTTGTATTTAAGTCATTAACAGTAAATAAGTCGGACCCGGTCCTTGCAATACTGTTGAAAAGCCCATGTTTGAAAACATAATTTAAGTGAAAAGTAATTCAGAATAAATTTGTATTGATAAATAATCCTAGTTTACTTTTGGCTCTAAGAACAATCGTCGACACAGTGCAAAAATTAGAGCTAACTTGTTCAGCAACCTGTCGGATGAGTTGCTATGTGGATGGTTGCAGCATTAAATTTCGTTGGGCTCCGTTGTCTGGCACCAGCAGTTCGTGGCATATCAAACTATAGACTTATTTCGAACGTTAGTAGACAGAACATTTGCAGTTTACTCCCTTTAAGCATTGTTGGCCTACTGCGAGTTTTGATACAGATTGCTCTCCGTTACCGCTATTTCTTGCAACAATGGAAGTGCTCGTCCTGTTTACAGCAGCAGGTCTGAGCAGCACATCTATTGTTGTGTTTGTCCATTTATTTTTGAGCGGTACTGTACACTGTGAGCAAAATTCAATCAAATCGAAAAAAAAAAAAAAGATGCAGGCCTTCTTTAAACACATGAAACACTGGAAGGCAAATTATGTCCCGTTGCTTCTCGCTACGTACTTTGATTGCTACAGCAAACTTTTTGACCTTGCTAGAGGATAAGAAGGTCAGTAGTGCTGGCTGTATTTCACCCTGCAGCAAAACAAACTATGCTGTAGGTGAAGGTAAGGTAGGACCTGAAAAAGTCCTACGAAAGTTGTGATACTTCTGCTCGTCTTAATAACTTTACAAAAAAAATTGTATATACATCCATATTCTCCATATATCCATATCCATCCAATGAAAATGTAGCTGAACGTAGGGGTGATATTTTGTGTGATCTAAGTCCGGTGAAACTCAAAAAGTTGACTAGCGTAACCTTGGTTCCAAATTTGCCGTTAGATACTTTTTTCATCCTTTATTCACCTATTTTGTCTTCATTTACCCTTTTTTAACCCTTATTTACCCTCTTTTATTCTTATTGACCCTTCTGTGTAAATAAGGGAAAATTATCTGATTTACTCTCGAAGACTCTTGATATAGTACAATTCATTTATCTTGCCTTATTTTAATTATTGTAGCGTTGTCTGGAGTAACACTTCTCAGAGTAACCTTCACAGGCTTCATTCAATTCAGAAAGCTGCAGTCAGAATATTGACCTTTGCCAGACGCTTTGACCATACAACTCCACTCTTCATTGCACAGAAGATTCTACCAGTTTGCTAACTTATGGCATATTAAATTATTTTCACAAGCAAAACATTGAAAAATCTTATACCATACAAACTTGAGGAAACTTTATACAATTATAATCTCCATAATCACCAGACCCGGACAGCCGGAATGCTTCACGTGGCGTACCACAGAACCAAACTATCGCAGTGTAATTTGTCAACTTACAACTTTTAACTGCTGCTACGTCGTTCCTAACTCAGGTGGATGGGTCCAATTAGATTCATTCGAAGGGTAGGACGTGTTCTTTGCAATAAGAGTAGTTGGAAGGGTCTACGACTGTTAGGAACCGAGCTAGGGCAGTTTTACTAGGGGCTGGTATCACAGTCACCGTTGGATTTTTCGCTCATATACAGCTTTCAACTGGTTCTGAGACGTTTCTAATTTAGGTAGGTGACTCCAATTAGGTTCATTCGAAAGGTAGGGAGGCCTTCTTTACAACAGGGGTAGTTGAAAAGATCAACGATTGTATCAACCTTAGATCGGTAAAATGCCCTCTCTGTAAACGAGTCACTAGTCTGTGCGTGACATCAGACGTGATGCATTTGCTAATGTGGTCAGAACTCGCGTTTGTGGTTCAATTGTAACTACCCTTGTTCCAAAGAAGGCATCCCTACCTTTCGAATGAACTTAATTGGAGTCATCCACCTGAATTAGAAACGACGCAGCAGCAGTTAAAAGTTGTAAGTTGACAAATTGAGACGTCTGTTGGCACTAAATTAGCCAAAATGTAGCCGAGAATGGCCTAAAATCCATTTTTCCCGAAAACCATAAGAGATATCAAAAAAATGCATGGATATGAGATTACATTATTTCAAACAACTTTTATCTCAACCGTTTTTGTGTATCACTAACGGTTCTTGAATAATAGGCCAAACGGCAAATATTGGGCGCCATTTTGGCCGCCATCTTTAATGCCCAACTTTTCGGCGGTGTCACTTACTGAATTCTTGAAGGTCATAGTAGTATCAATTGAAAAAAAAATTCTTTTATTTCTTGATTTTGCACGGAGACTACCACTGGGAGAACAACAAAATGGCTTCTGGTTGTGTGAAATATGTATAATTGTTGTATTAATGGTCTGATTCATTTTGGTATTAGAGAGCCAAAATCTCCGAAAACCCTTGCAGATCGCAATACAGAGTACAGGAGGGGGGGGGGGGTCTTGCGCGTAGTCATACGCTTGAAGATTTAACTACCTAACCTGAAACTCCAGAAAGGATTTTTTTTTGCTTTTTGCATGACCCCCACTTTGACCCATTGAGCTGCTGCACATCAAAAGATATCTATGGCACCATTGAAGAGTTGTTATTGCATCATGATGTATTATGTGGTATAGGTAAAATTTGGCCATTCACTGGTAGCAATAAGCTAAATTTCAGCGTCTGGTCGTGAACAGAATTAAATCAAAACTTATCGTAGTATATTGTGCTTCGCTAGCGTGTTATTCAAAAATGTATATTAAAAAAAATAATAATAAAAGAGAGGGAGGGGAAAACAAGGTACAATGAAATTCCACTGCCATTTCCTGTTATCCCACAAGCAGCTTTGCCCTGTAAAAAAAACTCTTCCCGACGGGGTATCGAACCCCGGTCTCCCGCGTGACAGG
>JAHWFP010136308.1:77856-92750 GCA_023313725.1 Lithobius niger | reverse complement strand
GAGCCTTTAGTTTTTTAACCTAAGGGTCCAGGGTTCGAGTCCCTGTTCGGGCGCTTCGTTTTTTTTTTATAACTTTCAGCCTACTTTCTTTCTCGCAACGTTACGGCAGGTTTTATTTTTTTTTAAACTAACCTTTTCTTTTTGTTACTTTAAAAATAAACCTTTATCCGTCGTTAACGTGAACATATTGAACATTGACACATTTTTGTATTGACAGCAAAAACCGACAGTTACAAAAATCGTTGGAATCCTGACCCCCTAAATAGTGGAGCCAGTAACAGGGTTAGTAGCAAGGGGAAAAAGAAAGTCATCTGACTGAAGCCAATGCTGGATTTCTTAAGCCTAAAACGCACGTTATTTGTTGTTGGAGAAAACGTTTTTTTAAACCTAAGAAATCCGCTGTCAAGGCACTGTCTTGACTAGAAATGCCTTTGTTTTCCCTTACATTTTAATCTAGTGCACCTTGTAGTTATGCCCTCCAGATGCTATCTAGTAGCCAAAATGACGTCACTTGCGGCTGCTCTATTGGCACTCCGACTCGGTTAAATGGAGCGTAATTTATTAAATAAAAATGCTGGAGTTTTGTTTATCCGTCGTTGTCGGTGCACAATCTGAAACTTTCGTATTATCATCAAAACCTGGTAGTTAAAAGTTAAAGTTACATTCCTCCAAGTTGCCTTTTCTGTATGGCTTAGGTTTGCAAAATTATTTCAGACGTGCGTAAATGCTGTAAAGGCATTCATCTTTCTACTTTTTCCCTCATGAGAAGCGGGATGTGACATTCACTCTAACCTACGTAAATGTCGCAATTCGCAATTCGGTAAGTGACCCTCGTCAATATTGTTGTCGGTTCGAGACTATATACTCGACTTCGAGGTGGCTCCACTCTTATCGCAAAGAACAATACAAAGCGAGTCCTCACTTACCTTGGTTGTAATCTGGTTGGTACACTGAATTTTGATTTGGGAATCTGGACGGTACACTGTATTTCGATGCGCGCATAGATTTTGCTGTTAATTGTTGCGCGGTTTATTACAATGTTTTATTACGCTTATTTGTGGTGGTGTTTGTTATTGAACGCGTGAGCAAAGCGAACGATGTCCTGTTTTTACAGAGGCGGACTGGCCAGGGCGGGATATTCCTCCTGGCCTCTTACTCTCAGATTTTTTTTTAAAACACGTAACATGAAGGCTCAGGTAATTTTATCGGTTCGATATTAGTTTTACCCACAGATTTGAAATTACAAATAATAGTAAAAAAAAAAAAAATCTGCTCTTTAACCCTTTCACTGCAGAATTATTTATGGTAACTTTTTTTTCAGTTATCTAGGATTCTAGGTGGGTTGCGGGATTCGTGCCGAAATCCACTTGATTTGGAGATGAGGACGCTGACCACTAGGCTGTTGCAGCTCGCTTTGATCGGGGGTCCCCTCACAAAGCTTTCGGAGTGCTTGGGGACTTACTTATTGGCCCGAATACTTTGTCCTTTTTCGAGGACGCCAAAAGCTAAAGGGTTAATTTGTCAAAATATTCCGGAGCCGCTTGGTCTTACACCGTCGAGGTTAATAAAATGCTAATACTTTGTATTGAATAGGCCTACATGTATCATTTCATACTGTGATACTGTTTCTCGATCTCAAGGCAAATCATTTCGAAAAAATAGCTGTTCGAGGTCTGAAGAAAACTTTCCTTTTCCCTCATTATGTTCCTCTTCCCGCATCACACGTCGAATTAATGCGGTTGTGGCCAAAAAACGGGGGTAGCCGATTTACGTCAGCGATATCTCCTCAAAAACCAGACACATTTGTTCAATTCTGATCCGACGAAATTCAAGTATGCGGGTGGGTGACTTGCATTGCGCCAGTACACAAGGTATTATGCTCTAAGTTAATTTAGTTAGGGCGGTTTTAGTTCGCTAACCTCTAAAAAGGTCTTTGAGCGAAAAACCGTCGTCAAATAGTACACGATCAGTGGGTGACGTCAGCGCTTCCTCAGCGTAAAGGTGTGCGCTCAACGCCGATCACACGAAAAATTGCGGCGTGTAACTGCGCATTTCGGCAAGTCAGCTCTTCAACATTGCGGTCGGTTAGAGGCTATCATATACATCGAGATGGCTCCTGTCTTATGGCGCAGAACAACACAAAGTGAGTCATCACTTACCTTGACGGTGATCTGGATGGTACACCGAATTTTTATGATTGAATATGGACGGTACAATAAGTGCGATGCTCGTATAAGACTTTTACTGTTAATTACTGCGCCATCCTCGCTGCTTTTCGGATGCGATATATTACAGTATTTTATTACGCGTATTTGTGGTGTTGTTTCCTATTGAACGAGTGAGCAAAGCGAATGATGTCCTGTTTTCACAGTGGCGGACTGGCCAGAGGGAGGGAAGGGCGGGATATTCCTATTGGCCTCTGACTTTCAGATTTTTTTAAAACCCGTAACACGAACACTCACGTTAGTTTTATTGGTTCGACATTAGTTTTAACCACAGATTTAAAATTACAAATAATAATAATAAAGATAATTATAAAAGGCTAGTAAAAGAAGTACTTTGTATTGAGTAGCCTAATCAAATTTGGCCACATGAAATTGCAGTGTTATATTCAGTGTGGACTTTCACAATTTTCGTGTGAATATTTTAACTTTTGTTAATACACCTAAAGAGTGTAAATAAATTTAAAGTAGGCAACCTCACGTACCCTCAGCGCAATATGATTTCTCCTTCTTCCCCCCCCCCCCCACCAAATTACCTGCTGAATTTATGAAATATGGTGTTCGAAGATTTAAAAAATGTAAAAGTCTGATCAACAAGAACAACGGGTACGGGAACCTGTAAAACAACGAAGCTTTCAGTTTTTTTTTTTTATAAGAAAACCAATATCAGCGTCTGATGAAAACTTATCTGGTCAGTGATTGCATTGTCGCACACAAGATTCTGGCTCATTTGCCGTATCGTAGTAGCAAAAGTTACGAGACAATTTTTTTTTTATATAATGTGGAATATAGTAGATATTCTTCAGTACACCATGCATTTAGATTTTTTAGTAGTGTCCTGTTGGTATGTCTGCCGTTCCAACTTCATACGTCAATTACAGATTTTTTTTTATTCTACCATAAAATCACCTATGATTCACGGATATGTATTTTAATGCTAAGGTGTGACCTCAAGCTATCTTATCATCTTATTCGAGTGTTTTAAAGACTTGTTTGTAAATTGTATTTGTGAATCATAATGAATTTAACAATATTCACATGCGTCTTATGTAAATTCCTGAAGTTCCGGGTTGAAAACGGGGTTGGAAGCTTCCTGTTTATGAAGGCAGACCGAAGGGGAGAGACATTCCGTAATATCGATGTTTGTGTTTTAAGGTAAAACTGTATTTTTTTCTACTTTAATAATTTAAATCAGATGAGTGTATAAAATGTGCTATTCGCACGAGTCTCGTAGGTTTTTAGGTGTATTTCAAAGTGTCAGTAGCCTAGTTTTCGTACCGTCGGAACAAAAGGTTGCTAGGCTGGGCCATTCCTTCGTGGGTGGGGGCCTAGCATAGTACGCGAGTTTTTTTTTTTCGTGTTAGTCTAGAAAGAAAAATGTCGCAGGTTGTAAATGTGCCTGTTTATGCTGTTTGCAATGAGGTGTGCTGGTTGAATTTGTGTTGTGTACGGTTATTTTGCAAAGTCGGGTCATATATGACATGGTGGAGCAGGGGTTGTGTAGACCCCCGTAAAAAGTGTTACATTATCGAAAAAGTGACCGTGACCGGAAGGAAGTACGTATCATCACAAAAAGTGTGGGTTATCAAGTTACCCCACACTTTTGCCGATAACGCGCACTTTTGACACTTCCGGATCACGCGACCGGGAACGCACACACCAACAACCAAAGAACCAAGACAGCGTGCAAAAAAGTAACGTAATAAACGTACAAAAGAAATTACTTAACTTGAAATTCTATCCATGCTAACTCTCACATGTCTGGCCCATACTGAGCTTATTCACTCTGCGTAACTCCCCCCTCCCTCCACAAACTAAAATTGAATGACCTTCATTTATACCGATACCCTATTACCGTATTTTTAAACAATTCTCAAACTACAAACGCACAAAATGAATTACATACCTTGCCAGAATGTCCCAGGATGTCATTCTATCCCTGCTACCAAGGGTAATCCATATTACCCTTGCTGCTACCTTTTATCGAAGTTTTTCACTAAAACAGCTTCAATAACACGAGCGAGCTTATAACGTGAAATCGGGCCAAAGGACGCGTGTCTCCTTCCCCTCCCCCACTCCCCCCTCAAAGTTGACCCAATTCTCCCCCCCCCCCCCACCATAAACTAAAATGGAATGACCTTATTTCATGCAACATACTGGTTGAGTACTGTATTTCTTGAAGCAATTTTCGCAAAACACAAACACAAAAATTAAATAAGACTTAGCTTGACGTCCCGACCGTGATATAAATCATTTATTGGTTAACCTCAAGCGGTTATCGTTTTTAACCCACGGCTGAGATTATTGTCCTGGCTCTCATATGCTAATAGGTCTCAGGCTCGCCCTAGGGTAAGCTAGCAATAAGTAGACCGAGTGCACAACGTTGGGGTCAGTAGAAAATCGAATAGTGAAGTTCAAGTTCAACATGGAATTATAACATGCTTAAGTGTTATACGCTTACTGTTTCAGTACGTAATTGTCAGACTACATTGTTGCTGCAAAGACGTGGCTGATTTGTTCTTTATTTGTTTGCTTTGTTCTGATTTGTCTTGTTATCTTCTGTACAGTTGAAACGGCTAGGAAGACTATAGCAACAACTTTGACCGCCTGTCGCCTTTCGGTGGTAATCAAGTGGACTTTAAAAAAACACAGCAAATTAAAACACTGTTGCTTCCTTATAGCCAACAGGCTTTCTCGACGTAAAAACTCAATGAAATAATAACATTTGATCATCGCACGTAACAACTACAGGAAGACGCGCAACCGTAAAAAAACAAAAGGAGTTCGTTAATGACACACATCAGCTTCATTGCCACGGCAATGTGAAGTCTCAACAACGAGTGTCATAAAAAGGCGTTCTCTCAAACCTACTTCTCCGTTAACTGCTACTTACGAAATTAAAGCGACACGTAAAAATAAGGCCCAAAAGCTGACAATTATGCCTAAAAAATAAAACTAGGCCTTGAAACTAACACATTTTTAACTGGCAATTGTAATGGATACTACTTTTAGATTATAATTACAATACCGATTGCTGTTGTAGTGCGTGATAGAGGTGTGTGCCTCAACATTTTCAAAAGTAGCTGAAGTGCACGAAGATCGGTTGTGACCTGTAGTTACTTGCAGCCGCTTGTCTTGTCTTGTCTTGTCTCATCTCGTTTTGTTGTATAGGGCAACGGCCTGTGTGGCTACCACGGTTGGGCCGGATCACTTTTTTTTGAGTCAGTGTCCCGAAAATAAATTAACCCGGGACCCGGTGACCCACACTGCACCAGTGACCCGGTGACCCGCCAGACCCAGCCGACATGACTTGACCCAATGATCCGGCCAGACCTTTACCTGATGACCCAGTTGGATCTGGATTGAGCCAGTGATCTTGGGCAGGAAGGGCAACAACTGAAAATAAGGTCCGAGAAAAATTAGCCGCTGCAGCCCTACAAGCCAACCCATCTTCAGCAATTTTGAGCCTTTGAAGCACCCACTTCGCGAATTTAACTGCAACAAATGCTTTACTTGCTCACTTTAATCAATCAAATACGAGTCTTGTGCCACTCCCCCTCCCCCCAAATGGATGATGAATAAGTCACTCTAACGAACAGATAATGTTACGAGAGTAAAACGCTGAATTCGGTTGTCTTAAATGCGATATAAACCAACATTCTCTTCCCATATAGAATAAATGCCTTACTGCTGTTAAGTGCCTTACCTTACCGCTATGTTGGCTTGCAAAGTGCATTTTCACCAACTGTCATAAAGTAACTTTGCAATGCATATAGACTTTATGTACTTATATGTTCTCACTACGACAACGCTTGGCGGAAACATAATAAAACATAAATATTATTCTCGTTAAGCTTAACGAAACAAATTTAACAATAACTATTAGTAAGGTCGATTCTACTTTGAAAAAACTGTAACTTTGATTACTATTATTGATTTTTATTATTATTGGGTGGATATACCAAAGAAACGAAAAATATTTTCCATACAAACAGCGGTAATCACTTTCGGTACTAACACAGGAAAAAACTCAATTTATTTTAGTCTGTGGCTTAGTTGGGAGTCAGTGGATTCCCAAATCAGTTCAGCTAACCAGTTCAGGCTAGGTCGCTAGATCTAATCCTAAATTCCGGATTACTAGGTCTAACCCGACCTTCCGAGTCACTGGGTCAGTTCGGGTCACCGGCTAACACTGGGTCACTGGGTCTGACTCGAAATTCCGGGTCTGGTGCTCCGACCCGGTGACCCGCCCTAAAACTTAACCCAAATGACCCGGTGACCCAACTCTCGTGGCTACTGCTCTCAAATAAATTGAATTGAATTGGCTCACTAAGTAACCAGTGGCTTTTATTAGAAGAATTGGAAACAAAATGTATACTGTGAGCACAGTTCAATCAAATCGAAAAAAAAAGAAGCAGGCCTCTTTAAAACAAATGAAACACTGGTAGGCAGATTATGTCCCGTTGCTTCTCGCTACGTACTTTGATTGCTACAGCAACCTTTTTGACCTTGCTAGAGGATAAGAAGGTCAGTAGTGCTGGCTGTGTTTCACCCTGCATCAAAACAAACTATGCTGTAGGTGAAGGTAAGGTAGGACCTGAAAAAGTCCTACGAAAGTTGTGATACTTCTGCTCGTCTTAATAACTTTAAAAAAAAAATTGTATATACATCCATATTCTCCCAATGAAAATATAGCTGAACGTAGGGGTGATATTTTGTGTGATCTAAGTCCGGTGAAACTCAAAAAGTTGACTAGCGTAACCTTGGTTCCAAATTTGCCGTTAGATACTTTTTTCATCCTTTATTCACCTATTTTGTCTTCATTTACCCTTTTTTAACCCTTATTTACCCTCTTTTATTCTTATTGACCCTTCTGTGTAAATAAGGGAAAATTATCGGATTTACTCTCGAACACTCTTTATGTTGTACAATTCATTTATCTTGCCTTATTTTAATTATTGTAGCATTGTCTGGAGTAACACTTCTCAGAGTAACCTTCACAGGCTTCATTTAATTCAGAAAGCTGCAGTCAGAATAACCTTTGCTGCAGTCAGAAGAACCTTTGCCAGACGCTTTGACCATACAACTCTACTCTTCATTGCACAGAAGATTCTACCAGTTTGCTAACTTATGGCATATTAAATTATTTTCACAAGCAAAACATTGAAAAATCTTATACCATACAAATTTGAGGAAACTTTATACAATTATAATCTCCATAATCACCAGACCCGGACAGCCGGAATGCTTCATGTGGCATACCACAGAACAAAACTATCGCAGTGTAACTATAGCAACAGGGCCATGCGCCAATATGATATCTTACCTGAGCACCTAAAGCAATTGTCATCCCTGCATTCGTCGTTCAAATCTAATTTAAAGAAAACAATTTTGGAAGAGCTACTGTTAAGTAATTTAACTTGATTTTAACCCCTCCCCCTCCCCCATATGTGCTGAGACCAACCTTTAATGTCTTTATTTTTACTTGCTACTAATTTTTAGATTTTTTTACTTTTATTTCCGATAACTTAATTTTTTTATGTACTTATTCTTACTTGTATCCGAGGTTGATAAGACTATTTGTCTTTGTAATCTTTGTAGTTGTTTCATTTTTTTGTGTGTAATAAACCCTTTACTTACTTACTTCCCCTATGTAGCCCCTTTTTAACCCTTGATTTACCTTTTATTTACACCTTTTTGACCCTGACGTACCACCATTTACCCTTTATTTACCACTTTTGCTGACCAGCCATATCGCTCGCTTTGCTCCCTCTTTTGGCTTCGATCCATGCGGGTTATTTGATTCCCAGAGCAAACAAAAATGATTGATGCACTGATCATTAGGTTTCAGGCTGTTGCAGTTGTTCCTGACCATTCGTTCATCTCATTCATTTGAATGTCTGAAGTTCATACATTGTTCCCCCTACCAGAGGCTTGGGCAACAAATTATTGCAAATTGAGCTAAAACCTTGAAATTTGGTACACAAGTCATTCTTATCAGTACAAATTGAACCAGCTAACAAACCCCCAAGCCCCCCCCCCCAGCACTCTCCTATTCTCTCTCCCTGAGGATTGACTAACAAATTGTTGCAGATCGAGCTAAAGGCTTGAATTGTGACATGTAAGTCATTCTTAGTAGTACACATCGAACTATCCATGGAACCCCCATGTAATATCCAGAAGGCTTTCCCTGAGCGCCCGTCTGTTCTCCCTCTCTGAGGCTGACCAACAAAGTATTACAGATCGAGCAAGAAGCATGAAATTTGGTACATAAGTCATTCATAACAGTACAAATTGAACTAGGCATGGAATCCCCTTGAGATACTCTCCAAGCTAAGGCCCTTCCGTGCCTCCGAGCACAGGCCTGACAAACATGTTCTTGCAGATAGTGCTAAAAGAATAAAATTTGGTACACAAGTCATTCTTAGGAGTACAAAACAATGGAACTAACTATGGAACTCCCATGAATCCCCACAAGGCCTCCTCAGCCCTCCCCTACGCGGTTGATACCCGACAAATTCTTGCTGATCGCACTAAAAGCATGCATTGTGGTACACAAGTCATTTTTAGCAGTATAAATCGAACTAACCATGGATCCTCATGAAATACCACCAAAGCCTACTCGAGCATGCCCCCCCCCTCCCCCGACACCCCCATGAAGCATCAATGACCAAGAAATCTACTGAAAGCATGCATTGTAAGCAGTCGAAATCAAACTACACATGGAACCCCACGAGATACGACTTGTGTATCAAATTTCATGCTTGTAGTTCTTTCAGTACGAATTTTTCGGAAAAAACATTAAGGAGGAGGCACTGGGGGAGGGGGGGAAGGTACAAGGGGGTTCCACAGCTAGTTTGATTTGCACTGCAAAGAATAATTTGTGCACCAAATTTCATGCTTTTAGCTTTAACTGCAAGAATTTGTTGGTCAGGTTTCAGGGAGGGGGGGGGGGACGCAGGTGGCCTTGGGGGCTTATCTCTTAGGGGTTCCACAGCTGTTACAAATGACTTGTGTACCAATTCATGTTTTAGCACGACCAGCAAGAATTTGTTGGTCAATAACTGCCGGAATGACACAGATGGACCTAATTGCTGGCAACTATTATAAAAGTACAAAAAGGCAAAGAGTGGTTTTTCACTCTCGTATCATATTTGACACATAGCTTATTGGAAAAAAAAAGAGTCATAAGTTACATCCCACAGATACGACACAGTGAAGTGGATCAGTACCTTCAGGTAACGCTGATTCAGGAACTGTGTCGTGATGGTGGAGAGGCTTTGCTTTGAGAGGGAAATCGACGGGCTATAATGTTCCCTCTTAGCAGCAGGCTTAATGGCAAAACATTATAAATAACTTTAGTTCAAATTGGGCCTGAAAATGGCGGCCTACTTGGAATAACGTGTCAAACAGCCATAGCAATAAAAAGCATTGTCACTCAAATGACGTCTGGATAGCAAGAGATAGTATGAATACGAGAGGGAAGTTACAAGGTAAAAAGTCAGCAACTGCTATACAAAACTAGTTGTGCCCGTCACCCCCCACCGCGTCTGCACAGCTTAAAATTGAGTATTAAAAAGCCTAAGTCTCTTATAAGTTATTTTAAGGTGATTACAATATTCTTTTTGTTGTTATTCTTGCTGGGACAAGATATAAAAATATATATATTAGTATTAAAAAACGCTTAAGCAAATAAAATATGGATGTAAGCCTTAAAAACTTGCTCTAAAGAATAGACATAAGAAAAAGACATGCAAGTCATCAGCTTTGCACTAATACGTTAAAAGAAGCTCCAGCTAGTTTTTTGGGATGCTGGAAATTCTGTTACATGTACTAGTGCGACACTGACGGCTTCCATCTTTTTCTTATATCTGTACCTTTACAGCTTTTAAGGCTTACATTTGTATTTTATATGCTTAAACGTTTTTTAATACTAATTTTCTCTTTATTTACCCTTTATTTTTGTACTCATTATTTACTTTCATTTACATTCTACCTAGATTAATTTATTTATTTACTCTTTGTTACCTTTTTTTTTTACATTATTTACAGCTTCATTAAGCAATTAATTTTTACATTCTCCTCCGACCACCATCGTAGTTCCACTATCGGGAGGTTCTTCAACGAGATCTGGTCTTCCAGGGACTTCCTATTCATCCATGTGAATATCCATAACCAGTGTAGGTTCCGCACTCGCCATGCTACCAGGGCTACGAGTCTCGCCATCAAATCCATCTTTCCTATCAAACTGCAAAGTTCTAGAAGGTCAAGAAGTCAACTTTCTGATAGATTCCCGAGAATGCGAATTGTTCCCGAGATAACGTGAATTGTGAACGCTTGAAGATTGAACCATGCTCCCAGAAAATTTAAGGCTCTAACTGGTTGCAGTTAGGACTTGTTCCAGTTCACCCCTATCCCTAGATTGTGTAAAAAGCTGCAGACGAACTTTGTGTATCTATTTAGTTTCTCCATGGTGAGGTAATCGTCTAAGGACGTGTGTGCCTTGACTTTCCCCCGTTGCAGGTTTCCCAAGACCGGCTTCATGAGTGAGGTGAAGACGTGTGGTGTGTTGCGAGTCTCGATGGGGTGACCGTGAAATGGTAGACCTTCCCGTTCGTCACCAACCGGAAGAATTTGGAGGCAGACAGGTCCAAGAGATGGAGGCCCCCAGCAGCCTTGAAAACGGTGTTAAGAGCTGAATGATAAACAAAGGTGGTCGACCCTTTAAGGCCTTCTTTGAAGAGGTCGTTGAGGAATGCCAGGAAGACTGGAATAGCAAAATTGATTGGATCAACCTTCCGTAACCTTCAATTTTCCTACCGTAAAAATGTGTGGAGCGGCACTGAGACTGAATGGAAGGCAGAGAAACTCGTACACTGTGCCGTCGTAAATAAAGCGGAAGCGGTGCTGGGCAGACAATGAAGCGCCATGTGAATATTTGCATCCTCAAGATCGATAGAAACTGTCCAGTCATTTTTTGTGAAGCAAATGACGAATGGAATCGAGAGTCTCCATTTTTAAGTGAGAGTTTTGAATTAGACGGTCGAAGATCGAATATGAGTCCGTGGCCGCCCATTTTTTTTAGGCAAAGGAAGACGGAGACGTAAAATCTCGGACGCAGGGGATTTGGGCATTGACATTGGCATTGGGCATTTGGAGACAAGGTCCTGAATCTTGGAGAGTTGGTCGCAGACTCGGGGAGCGAAGGTCCAAGGTGGTGGAGAAATAAGGGGAGGACGAACGTAAAATTCCGGTCGGAGGCCGTTTTGGTGATGTCCAAGATATAGGCGTTGGACGGGCCTGCTTGCCATGATGGCAAAAAGTGGTGAAGGCGACCCCCTACACGAAAGGTTGCGAGGCAACTGTAAGCGACCGGAACGGGACCATTGCTTCGAAAGGGTGAATAGTCGGGGGAAGGGCTAAATTGAAGACAGTATCCTGCCTGTCCTGTGAGGGCGCAGTGTGCCAATTATCCTTGGAATTGGGACGGAAGGTACGAGAAGGATCGTTCGGGAAATACCACTGTTGCTTCGGCGGTGAAGGTTTTGGATTATGAGCGATGTCCAAGTGAGGTACGAACTTTGGGATGAGACCCCGAAAGAGCGTGTCGGACTCATGAATTGGCTGGTTGCGAAGTTCGTGGCGGGTCGAATCATTGAGATTGGCGGTTGTATTTAAAGCAACTTCTCGAAGAAGAAGCGTAGAATTGAAAAGAGCCCTGGTCAACCAATTCATAGAGTGGAACATTGGAAAGGAAACCTTATGGACTAGGCTGATGAGAAGGCCTGAACTTTAAGTTTCAAGGGGAAGTGGATTGGTAATCACCAGATTTTCACAAAGTGCGTTCGCTGCTGTGTAGGACGTCTGCTTGTAGAGACGGTCGTTGTCTTTGAGAAATGTAGATGGAATAGAAACACGACAAGGGATGAAGAAGGAGGAGCCGAAGTCAAGTTTAACTTCTGCTGTAAGGAACTCAGAACGAGGGTAGGTATCAAAGTACTGAGGATTGGTTGTCCCGTCATTGTATGGGCAAAAGAAGGAAGTCTCATGACCAGGTCGTGGAAGAGGGGGATCTTCGTCTAATTCCAAAGGGTTACCCTTACCCAGCAATAGGTCACCATTGCTAAGTAGGGTCATAAGCAAGGTCGTCTACGGGCCAAGGACCACCTGTTGAAGAGGGAGACAAACACCAAAACCAAATCCTGTAGAGAGGCCTCGGTTTTTGACAACGTCCATCGGGGGTAGAGAAGGGCTTGAAAAGGAAGCAGTCCGGAATGATGTCTTTGGCTGTTTTGATAAGGTCGGGTAGAGGGATCTCCGAAGGGTCTGGGTCATCAGTAAATGACGCTGAAAATGAACATTGCGGGGATGAAGGTCGTCGGAAGCAACTGATGGCAGTGGAACGTCTTACTGCTCACTGGAATGACGACTGGGCGAGACGGTCGCGGAGGACCAGTAGGAGGCATGACCGGCTGAAAAGCCGACGGATGCCTGGGTGATGAAGACAGGGAGGAGGAGGAGGGGCCTGCGGACGGGCGAGTTGAGTCGATGAGAAGGCCCAGGGACCTCCGAAGGCAGGTGTTGGTGTTTACAACATTTAGTTGTAGATGTCGTGGACGGGACCCAATCCTGGGTATAGCGACCCGGAATGAAGGGGATTTGCGTTTGAAGGTTCGGAGAGCCTTGTCCATTAGGAGATGAACCGTTTCCTTAGAAAGTAGTTCGGGGAAGACTGAAAGTGGAGGACTCAAAGAACGCCGAGACGACCATGAAGAGAGCTCAATGAGCTATTCACAAAAGGCCGTGCCGAACGATGCTTAATGGTGTTGCGTTTGGACTTACCTGAAGCTTACGACGAGCGTTGGCCTCCTAGGCCCTAAACAGCTCCAACTGTAGCGACCGAAGATCAGGAGTAGAAGGTGCCGCCCGTCCGGATTAGACAGGAGAGGTTGCAGTCGTATTGAGGGTAGCTGAAACGGTCGCAACGACCGCAGGTGATGGACAGTGCGAACCTGTAAAAGATGGCCGGGCAGATGAAGACAGCTGGCAGGCCGCAGACATTGTGGAAATCCAGGTAAGGGAGACGACAAAAAGTCCACTAATTTTTCGGAGGGCGAAGAATAGGTGGGCTGGTTACCCAACCGGAGCCTCTCATGGAGCACGTGGCATGGCGAGCCAAGTGACCGCGGTCGTATTTCCGAACCGCAGGTGAACAAACAAAACCACGAGAGCAAAACAGTATGTCCTAGCAGGTCGGACACTAGAGAAGAAAAGCTGTATGACAATCACTCGCAACGTTTTTATATATGGAGAGGTGCACAGAAGAGATGCGCACAGGGTTCCAAGCCTGGCGGTTTCCATAACTTTAGTCTCTAGATCAAACAGCGTTAGAGAATGCTAAAATTCCAGGTAATGCAAATTTCGTCGGCAAATAGAAAATCCTAGTTGTAGCTTTATTTTGAATGAACTCTTTAAATGCCGAAGGTTAATGCCTTCAGTTAACATTATTAAAAGCTAATGGTGTTAACATTCCCAAACATGCAAGTAAATAAAAACCAAGTGCACGTGCCTTAAAGCATTTTATTTATTTATTTATTTATTTCTTATAAACAATGTACAATCACGATCCTAAACTTTGTTTTACTGTCAGGTTGCTTGTTAAGCCATAAAAATAAATTCGTACACAATAAATTAAATACTGTATTAAATTTTATAACACTATTTTTGAACACAAATTTAAGTAGCCATCAGTAATTAAAAACAATTAAAAAATCAAATCATTTTTTAGTAAGGGGGAATCCTCATTTATTCATACGCTTTTACAACAAACTGAGTGTTAACGTAGTTACTACCAATATATCCATATTGGCGTACAAATAAACTACGTATACAGTGCGTGATATGGCTGTTAGCAATGTTAATGTGAAAGTTCGGGAAGATTGCATTTGTTTCAGCCAAAAAAACTGGCTAGTACTTGGCAGCAATAATTACACCCCATTGCTCGAAACAATGGGATTCATTTATTTTTTCATTCAACACAACTGTTCAATGGCTGGAGGGTGCTCAAACCCAGTGTTTGTTTAAATAATTCTTTACAATATGTTTGTATTAAATTAGATAAGTCTTGGATATAATAACATAACAGTATAAACCGGTTTCTTCATTGATTTTGTGCAATATCATTATTTGTTACCACTGGCCTTGAGTGAGCAGTATGGCTGTCCTCAATGCCACTGCTGCTGAGGGTAAGGAGCTGGCGGATGCCCTGGGTATCCCGTTGGAGGCTGAGAACCAGGATAGGAAGTAGGCGGCTGGGCTCCAGGATAGCCGCCTCCAGCAGGATACGCTGGATATGCTGTTTATGGGGGAAAAAATAAACGTAAATAGCTAGTTTAAGAAGGTTTAGGTACTCCACACTTAATAAATCTAAATCCACATTTTAGGCCATTTGAAAGAACCATGGTGCGTTATCAACACTAAGCTACTGTGAGCGCATCGTTTTTTGGTGAGCGCATCGTTAAAACGTGCCGTCTTGTGGCTGTGTAAACGTAGTAAATAACAGTACCAACAACTAAATATAATTACCTTCCTAATAAACCTAATCCTTGAGCTACTACAAAATTTTTTTTTCATTATTTATTTAAAACCTTAAAAACCTCAATTTTACCTGGG
>JAHWFP010136308.1:61269-77756 GCA_023313725.1 Lithobius niger | reverse complement strand
AAGGCCAAAATTGGTTTCTATTGCCTAAGAAAATATACACAACCTGTAAATTTATTTTGTGTTTACGTTTTGCACGCTTAGATTTAAAGTATTACCGTTCCAATATCCTTGCAAATTTTTAACAGTCAGATTTTCTGGAGTTGGAGGGGTTCAGAACGACTGTCTTCATCAAGCTGCCACATCACCGCTTACTTCGTCGTGAACGTTCGTCTGCTGCTATCATTCGGAACGATAGCAGCAGACTAACGGAAGCAGACGAACGTTCACGACGAAGTAAGCGGTGATGTGGTAGCCTGACGAAGACAGTCGTTATGAGCCCCTCCAACTCCAGAAAATCTGACTGTCGAAAATTTGCAAGGATATTGGAACGGTAAATATCCTTTACTTTGTAATCTCAAAAAAAAAAAAAAACGTAAACATGGACTCGAATTTTCAAAGTAAGCGATGTGACATTTTTAAATTAGTAAATTTATTTGCATTCAGTTCCTGAGTGTTCCCTGGAATCAAAAGTCTCTAGATACGCCCAGGTCAGACACCCACCTTCGCATGCGCGGATCCAGCATGCGCAGGCCCTCCATAAATGGTGTTACGGCAATAGCCAGCCATCTACTTTTCCTCCCGATATGTCGGCCATGATGATGACTTGAGAGGGGAGGTTGGGTGGATATTTACAGGTAGTGTATATTTTCTCAGGCAATAGAAACCAGTTTTGACCTCCCCCCCACCCCCCCCAGGTAAAATTGAGGTTTCTACTTACCGGACGGAAAATATCCACAACCTGTAAATTTATTTGCATTTGCAGTTGACCTCATAAATATAGGTGGCGGGCACCGTCACGGCGGAGCCCCCAAGGGTGTGAACCTGGGTTCCCTGTGACAGAGTTGCGGAGAATTGGTTGCAGACGCAACGTATTCCTGTCACGACCAACTTTGCGCGCAAGGCAGTTGGAGCGGGGATGAAACTTTCAATTACCAAAGAGAGTTGGTGAGGGAGTTCGTTCGAGTTTTCCAGATTCCAGCGTTGACCATTTCAGTGGAGATTTTTCGAGTTGAAGTTGGGAGTGGAAGACGGCACATGTGGTGTGAACATAGTTGAGTGGGACGGAAGGGTATTGGATGGACTTCCTGCTGGTAGGTTAGTCCATTGAATTGTGTGGCGTTGTTGTTGGTTTAGTCAGTTTGGCAGGATTGCGGTTGGAGTTCTAGGGAGATGACAATTTTGAGCAAGATGTGGAGGTCCTAGTTCACTGAAGATTTAGCAGGGTGGTGGATTTCCAGAGAATTTTGAAGGCAGGGTTGATTCGTGGAACAGATCAAAACGGCGTTGACTAGTCTGGTTTGGCACATGGTTTGAGCGTTGAGATGAGCGCGAAATGACTTGTTGTAAAGGTTCGGACTATAGAGAGGTGTGAAGGGGCATCAGATCAAGCCAAATGAAGAATCATTATGATTCAGGTGTTGGGAGTAAGTCAAGACGTTCAAGAAACAATGCTTCCCATACATGTGGTAGAAGTCGTGGGTGAATGATTCAGAAGAAGCTGTCCAACGGGTTGATGAGCAGTAGTGAGCGTTAGATGTCGGTAGAAATGACAGATAGGTTGATTAAGTAGCAAGATGTGCGTGTTACAGGTGCGAAAGGTGAGAGGAGAGGATGTTGCTTTGGACTGATTCCCAAGGTGAAATGGGGCAGTCGATGAAGTGGGGTTCCAGCAGTTACTTTAGGTTGATGGTGGAGATGTAACAGAGTTTGGGGGAGCAACGTTGCAGAGTCAACATGATGGGTAGGATGAGATGTTGTTTACCAGAGCCGTTGTGAAAGGAGTAGCAGAACAGAAAGTGGACGTTAGGATGTGGGTTCCTCATTGGAAATTTCGGATGGGCAGTATGTGAAAGAGGCGACCTGCCAAACATGCTACTATAGGCGTTGACGGCACAACAGACAATTTCAGGTGAAAGTCCAGTTTTGATTCGGTGGGAGTCCGAGAGCTACCCAAAAGATGGGAGAGGGACTGTGAGTTGCAATGTGTGGGGAGTTGCGGCGCTGCCGAGAATATCGATGAGAAGCCGCTGGTTGCGGTTCAGAAGACATCAGGCTATGAAGTCAATGTTGGTGGCAAGATGATTCGTCATGTTTGACTGTTTGTGTAGCATGAACGTTGGATAGGTCGAATTCCCAAGGATTTGGGATGAATGTGATATCATAATCTTGTGAGATAGGGTTGTGGCGTGAGGCGGAGTGATTAGATTCGTTGGTTGGCTGGAGATTTCCTGGAGATTTCTGGTCGAAGAAGCCAAGAGATATACCAGGGGTTCCGGTGTGTTGACGTAAGACCAGGTAGACCTGAAGGGGCGTTGTAAGAGATCTTCTTCCTTTAGAAGTGCGCGAAGAGGTTGGCTGTCACTTCTGGCTGTCATAAGGGATTATGCTGTTGTCGTCCCTCTTCATGTTGAGTTCAAATGCCAGTGAGTCATGAAGAAAGAGCGGCTTCACCAAGATGGAGTAGGTGGTTAGTGACGGAGATGGAATGATGATTGTCCCATTGAATTGAAAGTTTCGTGAAATTTTGGCTGATTCATTGGTATGGTTGTGTGATTGACATGGATTGCAGTGAATGATCTTCATGATTCGAAGGGCGATGTGGTTTCGAATTGCGGAAATGTGCGCACGAACGGTGTGACCGAGTTGGTGACCATGAATGACGGATGTTTGGTTAGAGCGAACGTGTGTGGAATGGGCATTATGCAGGAGAGTTGAATACTTGACTTGGATGGTATCAAGGTCAGTGGATGTGTCGGGCGGTTGGTGGATTCAGAGCGCGAACAGAGTGATTGTCAGCGATGGTAGCTTGCAGGGTGGGTGCGTTGTGATGCTGAGGGATTATGTTCCAAGAGGTTAAGGTGAACATTCATTCAAGAAAAGGTTGAGTTGAATGAGCCCTTCCTACCATGAATCCAAGCCGTGATGGATGTGAGGGTAGCGAGATGAAGCGGGGGACGTGGGTGGCAATGTGAAGGTTCAATTGACTGAAGGGGTAAGGTTGAAGCAAGGCGAGAGTTCGGGGTTGGCGTTGCGTCGGTTGTGCAGAATGGAATCCATAAGCCTTTGAAGACAGTGCCAGGCGGTTTCCCTCTCTGCAAGGATGAAGATAGGTGGAATAGGCCAAGTTGGTGGTGAGAGGGAGATGGAACTTGACGTTAGGGTTGACTGGAGTTGGCGGCGCAGAAAAACAATGTGGTTTTGAACGGATGTGAGATGAAGGGCGTTGAGTGTGAATGTATTCCAAGACGAGCAATGACCAACAGAGAATTTTCCTTTGGTTGGGCCAAAAATCGAATGATGTGGCGTTCGACAAAGATCGTTGATG
The DNA here is from genome assembly GCA_023313725.1 of Lithobius niger. NCBI lineage: Eukaryota > Metazoa > Arthropoda > Chilopoda > Lithobiomorpha > Lithobiidae > Lithobius > Lithobius niger. The sequence goes on along the minus strand of JAHWFP010136308.1, from coordinate 74,392 downwards.
GCTTCAGCAGAGGGTGTGTGACAGTTTGAATATTGAAGGAGGTGGAAGTGGGCCTGTTGGTGAACGGGAACTTCCAGTTTAGCAATGAACGAAAATGATGAAAAGCTTGTTCCAGTGAGGTTCAAAGTAGAGCGTCAGGGCTTTCAGTGTAAAATAGGCGACGACATTAGATGGATCGCCATGGCCGAAGTGTGGATGGTAAATGGAGATGAATCCATGAGGATCAGCAAAATTCCATTGGTGTTCAACAAGGGGAAAGCTGCGGGCGGCTAGTGTGAATGACGGATGACGAATGACCTGTTAAAGGCAGTTGTAGCGAACAACAATGAGCAGCAGCGGTGGCCGTCGGGCTTGTGAACGGTGAATGAGCTTGCGAACGACGAACGGGGTTGCGAATGGCGAGCGGACTTGTGAATGACGAACGGCACATGGGCTTGCGAACGACGAACGGGCTTGCGAACGGCCTTGCAAGCGGCGAATGGCCTTGTGAACGGCGAATGGGTTTGTGAACGACGAACGGTCCTGCAAGCGGCGAACAGGCTTGCGAACGACGCCCGGACTGCGAACGACGAACGGACTGAGAACGGTGCATAGGCTTGCAAACGATGAATGAACTACAAAAGGCGCATGGGCTTGTGGACGGCGAAAGGGTTTGCGAACGGCTAACAAGCTTGCGAACGACGAACGGACTGCGAACGGCGCATGGGCTTGCGAACGACAAATGGGTTTGCGAACGACAAATGGGCTTGCGAACGACGAACGGACTGCCGACGGCGCATGGGCTTGCGGACGACAAATGGGTTGGCTTGCGTACGACAAACGGGTTTGCGAGCAGCGAACGGTCTTGTGAACGATGAAAAGTTACGAATGGCGCATGGGCTTGTGAACGATGAACGGGTTTGCGAACGGCAAATGGGCAGCGAATGACGAACGGGTAGCTGGCGGCGGTCGTCGAGTTTGAGGAGGCGGATGGGACTGCAAGCAACGAACGGCATGCGAGCAGCATGCTGAAGCAATGGTAAGGAAGGTGAATGGTGTAAACAATGATGAGCCGGAATGATTATGGGTGTTTGTGGTCAGAGGCTTGGGAGCGCACGATTAAATGACTATGTCGGGGTTAACCCGGTGAGGAGCTGATGGAGATGAGTTCATGGTCCTCAGAAAAAAAAATTTCCAGCTTCAGGGGTGAATGGTGAGTAGGTAGAACAGGTGGGGAGTGCGGACTAGTCGTCGGTGAGTGGGCTACGAGCGACAAACGGGCTGTGAGCGGCAAAAGGCTTCAAAATGATAGTCGGGCCAGCGAACGGCAAACGGGCTCGAGCGGAGATTCTTCAGGTAAGCTTGCAACCGGTGAGAAGTGGAAACTGTGATGGATTCAAGGTAATGCTTCATTTGCTTTACGAACGGAACGATGAAAATCTTCTTTCAGTCGGGGCTTTGGGAACACGTGGCGAGCATCGAAGACAGGAAGGCCGAGATGGGAGAGGTCTTCAGGGAGACAGCTGCATGGATGGCGTCAATTATGAGACGAGCGGTACAGCGAACGGTGACGAACAATGTGCGTATAGTGAGTGGTGCCTATCTAACGAACGTCTTCTTATAGTGGAAGAATTCTTTTTCCAGGGATGACCAGCGAACGAACGAACGAACCAGTTCATCGTCATCGTAGGGATGATCAACGAACGAACGAACGAACGAGCGAAACGCGTGTCTTCTTCATGTAGCGGACGAACGACGAACGGTCAGGGCAGCGATGTTGACGGAGCGGCAGCTGGAGGAAGAGAGATGGCTGGCTATCGCCGTTAACACCATTTATGGAGGGCCTGCGCGTGCTGGACCCAAGCATGCACAGGTGGGTGTCTGAGCTGGGCGTATCTAGAGAGTTTTAATTCATTCCTCCAGGGTAGCGAGCACTCAGGAACTGAATGCAAATAAATTTACAGGTAGTGGATATTTTCTGTCCAGCAAGTAGAAACCTAAACATAAAATGTACTAGTGGAGACTAAACTAACTAAACACATGAATACATATAAATTATTATGAGTTGTGACTATGATAAAGGTAGTACGATATACGGGCAAATTTTTTAAGTATCATAGTTGTTTTCCACTTTCCGCTTTAGTTCATTAAATATTCCTATTAGTTTTAAATCGTTTGGCAAGTTATTGAATTTATGATGAGCACAGTATTTTTTCCTCATCCTGTATTACAAGGCAAAGTCTCATAGCAAATAAGCGAAGCGGTGCACCAAGTTGCCAATTAGCGCTCGCCTATGAAGAACCAACACCAAGGTCACACGAGCCAGTCGCTACAGAAACAAGCATGGCAGCAATGGGGCGATGGACCATGGACATGCTTGAACGAAGAGTGCCCCAACACCTGGTTTATTCACAAATTAAAATAAGCAGACTGCCGCCATGCTAATATAAAAACACACAGACGTAGGATAAACCTAAAGCAAAGCCCCAGAACGAAAATTCCGGTGGAAGAGCAAGCTACGAAAACCGCCCACTAGATGGCAGCCGCTGGGCGCCGAGGGCAAGCATCACAAAAGCAAATCGTAACTGACGTCATGCACGAAGCCCAGTTTTTTTTCACGTTACATAAAAAATACAATGACGAGTCGAATTACTAAGGCTGTACCGATCAGCATTTTTTCTGCCGAACAGATTCCGATCCGATCAGCTACAAATTGACTGGTGTACCGATCCGATTGCTACAGATTTTTAACTATTTTTTTCTGGCTTACACAACCTTGTCGGCTAACAAATTTGTAGGCTAATGAAAACATTGGAATAAAATTTTTTTACCCAAATAAAAGTAAAAATTTGTCCGTTATTAACCTTAGCCTGCAAAATGTAAAATGTTATTTGTATACATGAACAAAACAAATAAGAAACATGTTGAGAAACAGAATTTACTTATTGTCAAAGGCATGGCATTCGATTTTTGCCAATCAGCCCAAAATCTGTTCGGCTAAATCTGTTCGGTACAACCTTACGAATTACTATGAGAGTTTATGATACAACAATAAAGATTTCCACTACAAAAAGGCTCAATCTCAGAAATACAATAACCGTATGTGGTAAATTTTCGACTGTCCTTTCTTGGGCGTTGGTGCTATTCTGCCACTCTGCATTCTTCAGGTTGCTAACGAAAAATGTGAACACGTATGTTTACATCGTCTGCTATGCGACCATGGCCTCCTAGATTTGTCAGTCATCGCACTCCAGTTTTTCATCAGTCTTACCTCATAGATCATCTCTGATGATGTATAGGATGGAGAGATTTGTTGAACATAAGGTCTTTATTGTCAAGCATGTGGGACTGGATGGCTAACGATTCTAATCCTTTTAAATGTCTGTCACTAGTTAAATTTGAGGCAACCACAGTGGTGTTGTTTTCCTACAGCATCTTATGATTAGTTGCCACGTGGTAAACTGCGATACCGTTATTTTCATCTTTGCTACTCATGGCTGATATGTGCTGCTTAACCCTCACACCTTTTCTCGTCTCTCCAATGTATACGACATCGCAGTCCCCCACATGACACACTGTACATTCCCCCTTGTGTTTTGCGTATGATGTGAAGGGCCTCTTCTTCCTGCCCTGAGAGCTGGCTTATTCCTAACTCCTGGCTTTTTTTACATGGGACGCTTGGCCTGTGTGGCCTCCAGGAGCAGTCTTGCTTTTATGTCATTCTTATTCCTCAGATAGGAATCGAATCCCTTCTTTTTCAAAATCTGCAGTAGACACTTGCTTGTGCCTCTCAGATAAATATAGGGATAAGAAATTTCTGCGAAATTCTTTCAGCCATATTCGTGGCAATTTCGGCTGCAGAATTTTGTCCATCAATTCTGTAGCTTATAGTGTAGACCAGTGGTTTTCAAACGGCGTGCCATGAAAGTTGCCATGGGAGTGCCATGACATTGTCTGGGGGTGCCGCGAGACTGTGGCGCAGAAAAAATAAATAAGATAAAAAATATTATTTGCCATTATGCCATTTTCTGACACACAAATAAAGAAACCGATGCAAATTTGCACAAAGTGGTTGCAGTTACATGGTTTGAAGTAGGGAAACGAGCTGAAGTAGCTTTCGTCTCACGAGGCCTGGTGTACTAGAGTTAATTTCAAGATTCTACCACATTCACTTTTTTGGCACTACTGCATGCTTCAGTCGTACTTATCACTGCAACGTGCAACTTCCTGAAGTATCACACGCCGGTAACGTTGGTTAATTAAAATATCAGTTCGTATACCTATACTTCCCCTCCACTCACCTTCCAGCTCAGGTAACTTATACAACAATTGGCAACCTTACAGGTGACACGGACTTATGAAAACCATCAATGGGTGCCGCAAACCCAAAAAGGTTGAAAACCACTGGTGTAGACAAACAGAACATGTATATTGCTCAATATAAGCCCCATTTCAACTAACCGCAAAAAAGAACTCGCCTTCCTGACAGAAGTGTCCCTCTAAAACCAGAAGTACAGCACTGTTTACCTACTCAACAAGAGTAGATTTCAGTAACATACCTGGGAAGTCTTTCCCTCTAAAACCAGAAATACAGCACTGTTTACCTACTCAACAAGAGTAGATTTCAGTAACATATCTGGGAAGTCTTTCTCTTGATATAACTAATTTTTTGTTGTATGCTGTTTTGGAATTTGACAGAAGAAATTCATATTTACGCAATATTACTCGAGTTTTCTGAAATTCCGTGATAGCGACGTTTTTCGGAACCTACAGACGTCCACTAACTCACTATTCCGAGAACTTTTCAGTATTCTTCTTTTTTAAAGCATCTGCGAAAGTTGCGATCGTGGAAATTACTTATCTCTAGATACGTAATCCTGGGTCTGGGTCGGGACAGCTTTTCTTTAACTTTCCATTCCTCTGCTTCTCGTGCACTGCAGTCTCACCTTATCTAGTACTCGAAGCACAGTGGAAACTTTCCTTACTACAGCACAGGAAGAGGGTGGCATCGATAAATGGGTCGTAGTCTTGATGGATATCCTAACTCAATGAATTGGCCTTTTGTTCTGTGGAGATGCGTTTTTCTTCATTCGAGGTCATACGCGTTCCTCACTACTATTCTGAACTCATTCTTTTCGATCATTCTGAACTGGCTCCGAGGGTGCCCCAATGAGTATTGGATTCCTCGGCCAATGGATGAGGGTTTTACATATGGTTGGTACAGTACCTCTCCCCCTTCCGACTTTGACAAAACAACGTCAAGAAAAGGGTGCATTGCAGAAACAATGCAAGTGTCCAGTTCTGTGACCCCTATTGGAAGAAGATAGGACTTAATAGAAAGCGAAGAGTATTGTTTGTAAAGAAAAGTGTAATTTTTGTCTATGGAAAAATTGGCACCTGTCTTGCATTATTAGTGTAGGTGTAGCTCTCGTGGCATTCTTATTTTTTTTCTGGCCGCTCGTATTTTGTGCCAAACCCCTGTGGACAGAAGGGGAGGTAGAGTTTTGAGCGTAAGCGAGGTAATAGTTTATTGAATAATGCCAGAACTGGTTTCTCCCGCATGCGAGCTGGAGGGCTGAGACATTGATGACGTCACATCCACACTCCAAGGACCCAATAGCCGCAACAAACGGGAACTTCTCCAACGCTATGTTGAATTTGATAACCATTCACTTTGTATTAGAAGTACCAAACTATCTCCAACCTTAAAGTTTGACAGTGGTTTAAAGGAAATTAGAAATTACTCACTTTCACAGTCAACGCAACACCAAAAGTTTCACATAAAAGTTAATTACAGATCAGTTTTCAGTGGCTGATATCTGCCACCTTCTTCAAGCCAAGTCTCAGAAAACTTGCAATCAACTGTACAAACATTCATAAATTGAATTCAGCACACTATCTCAGTGGAACTTGCTCGAGTTCTTGTTTGGGCAGCTCACTGTTGACGGTGCAGCCCTCTTCCTGTGATGTAGTAAGCAAAGGTTTTCACTGTGCTTCGAGTTGGTGTACTACAGTAAGTGTAATGAACTGAGTGATTTTAGGACAGGAAAGCTCTATTCATTCAATGGAGGGATTTCACTCTAGTGGCAGAGTGAAATCGACAGGGACTCAAGTGCTCGCAGGTGATTTTCGATCCTGGAGTTGGAACGCAGCAACACTCAGGTTTTTCCCAGTGTGCTCAGTTTTTACTTCGTGCGTTGCGATGGCACTCTTTTTAATTTCAACTTTGGCTGTCGCTTGCAGATGTTCAGAGACCGTTTTGCTAACTCTCGTTTGGTTTCTCCCACGTACCCCCTTCGGCACCGACTTGCGAGTTGGGCAGTCGCATAGGGTCACCCGTAGATTTGGTCGCCAAAGGTTGGGTCTCAGCAAGGGGAGTGTCCACTGAGGACCCCAAGCAAACGTTGGACTTGTTGAACCTGTTTCTTGTGGTGTAGCAATGTTTGGGAAGGGCAAGTGTTATCGCTGGCGTAGCTGCCTTCGTGGCCTCGGTGATGGGACCCTCCTGGGACGGAAGCAATGGGTGTCGGTTGGTCACTCACCAGTTGCTGCTCCAGTAGGATATTCTTCTTTCTCAGCTTTTCGTTTACATTCGGTGGATTTCAGAACCACCACTCAACGCCGTGTTGGTTGAGGGCTGTACGGACTAGCTCTCCACGTTTTGGCATAAAAATAACCACTTCACGGGTTTTTGCTTATCTTTTAAGGCTTCCTTGATGGCATAGTTCACTTCTTGGCAGGGTATCCCAGCTTTAGAAATTTAGTTTTAGCTTTTTCAAAGTATTTTCCTTCCAGGGTCTCTCGCCATCAAACGTTATCGAACATAGCACATCTCACATCTTAGAATAGCAAGTTCGGGTGATCCACGCTGAAGGGGATGCCTCTTTCAGTTTAAATTGGCTTTTAGTATGGGTACAACAGAAGACCACCTTTTGTTCTCTCTTCATCAAGTGTCGAGGAACGGCAGTTTCACCTCTTCTTCTACATTGGCGGTGAAGAAAAGGTCTTGCATCCATTCATTCAGGCCGCGTTTAGCAGCATACTTGACATTACGTTTTCCACCCTTTGGAAAGATTAGAAGGATGACGTTGTACGCACCACGAATGAGTAGACGTAAGATCTTTTCTTCGCCTACGAAGTAGAAGAGAATAAACTCTCTTCCTTGACACCCTGGTGAAGAGAGGAACAAAAGGAGTGTACCTATGCTACCCGTACGAAAATCCCACTCAGAGGTATTCTCTTCAGCTAAGGACACGTCTAAATTACTGGCTCTTCTAAGACGTGAGATGTGCCGCATTCGATACCGTTTGGTGGCACGAGATCCTTGAAGAGAATACTTCGAAAAAGCAGAAATGTAATTTTTTAAGCTGGATACCCTGCTGAGAAAGTGAATGATGCCATCAAGGAAGTCCGAAAGGTAAAGACCCATCCCTCGAGCTGAAGCAAAAACCACTCAAAGATGACCGACCCATGAAGTGGTTACGTTCATGCCAAAACATGGAGAGCCAGTCCATACAGCCCTCAACCAACTCGACGTTGACTGCTGGTTCTGGAATCCACCGAATGCACAGGAGAAGCTGAGAAAGAGGAATTTCCGACCGGAGAAGCAACCGGCGAGCGACCAACAGACATCCAAGGCTTTGCCTCCCAGGTGGGTCCCGTCACTGGCAACGAGGGCAGCTGCGCCAGTGACCACACTGGCCCCTCCCAAACATTGCTACAACACGAGAACCAGGTCGAACAAATCCAAAGTTTGCTCAGGGCCCTCATGGTAGGACACTCCTCTAGCTGAGACCCAACCTCCGGCGACCAAATTTACAGGTGACCCTATTTGACTATCCAACACCAAGTTGGCTGTCTACTGGGCCATGCAAAGAGACTGCCCAAGGGGGGGTATGTGGGAGAAACCAAACAAACAGTTAGCAAAAGGATCTTGGAACATACAACAGCCAAAGCACAAACTAAAACAAGAATTTCATAAAGAAATACATAAATTGCTCATACGAAAAAGATTATCAAGCTGGATGTAGTGTATTCGAAGTTTGAGCAGAACAGCAATGTTGTTGCTTGCCACTCATTGTTGCTTTATAGAAACAAATTATCACCTTTGTTTGAATACTCAAGTTGTGAAGGGAAATGCAGTTATGGTTCAGCAGAGAGCACATCTGAAGAAAAAGAATTATAAATGTCAATAGTTATCTCGAGCCAGAATTCAATGCTGAAGCCAGATAACTAGTCGACGTTTTGACTTATTTTTCAGTCTTAACGGAGTTAAGACTAATGTTTGGACTAATCCTACACGTGATCTCATTGAAAATCGAGGAACATAGAGGAATTCAGGCACTTCCGCTCTGGCGCTAACCCGATACGCATGACCCGTTCTAATAAACGACTCAAGTGGGACTTGACGCCATTAGACAATCGCCAAAACTCAACCCCCGTCTGTATATCAAAAACTGCTTTATCCATAAAATGCACAAGCAGTTAAAAAGAGTGCATCGCAGCCCACTAAGTAAAAACTGAGCATACCACTGATTGGGAAAAAATCTAAGTGTTGCTGCTTGCTTTTAAACTCCTGTCACAAAAATCACCAGCGAGCACTCGAGTTTCTGTAACGAAAATTATATGCAAGTGCTCGAGTCCCTGTTGATTTCACGCTGCCACAAGAACAAAATCCCTCTGTTGTATGAAAGGAGCCTTCCTATCCTAAAATTATGCAGTTCACTACACCGTATCTAGTACACCAACTCGAAGCAAAGTGGAGACCTTTCCTTACTAAATCACAGGAAGAGGGCAGCACCGTCAATACCGTGAGCTTCCCAAGCAAGAGCCCAAGAAAGAACTTGAGCAAGTCCCACTGAGGTTGTGCGCCGAATTAAAAATTTGTAAGTGTTTGTACAGTTGCTTATAAATTTTTAGAAGCTTGGCTTGAATAAGGTGGCTGATATCAACCACAAAAATTTGTAATTGACTTTTACATGAAACTTTTGGTGCTTCTTTGACTGTGATGACGAGAAATAACCACCAATCCTAACGAGTCTAATTCAACCAAGCTAAATCTTTAGCCGAGCATACATCACAACGATTTTGTTGAATGAATAAGGGTCAGTCATTTCTAATAAAATCAATACATACCTTGTTGTGGATACGATCCGCCATATGGATTATATCCTGTAGGCATAGGTGCCATAGGAGGCATGTAAGCATATGGGTATGGAGAATAAGGTTGAGGCATAGGCATTGCCTGAGGGTTAACTGGATATGGAACACTTGGCGGCTGCGTAGGATGAAATGAAGATGCTCCTGTAGCAGGCACGTGGGGTGCACTATGCGATGGAGCTGGAGGGGCTGACGTTGCAGCATGACTTGCAGCTGCACCGTGACTAGGCACTGGCGGAGGTGGGCGGGGAGGAGGAACAGGCCTCTTGACGTCTGCAATGAAACGACAGAATTCAGTTAACTCAATGCTAAGGTGTACAGCAACTAATAAATGCTCAAACCCCCCAAAAACCTAAACATGACCTGAAGACTTGAGTAGTCATATAAGTAGTGAGTAGCACGGAAATTGGCCTGGGTTTTTTTGGGCGACAACGGTCATCAGACCACCGACACATCGGTTTTAAGCAGCTATGTCAGGCCAGGAAAATGAAAGTATTCGATTTATGGGCAGAGTTCTAAATTTAAGCACCAGGCATCCGAGCATTTTATTTTAATTTTATTCAACAGACCTTTCTTTTAAGTAAACATATTAAAGCTTGAAGAGTGTGTATAGTTGGTAACGCTGGCCGATCAGTTTTTTTTCACCACGCCGATCGTAGGTTGACTATTAAACAAAACTGGACGATGCCAAATCCCGATGCCGATTACCAATCCAAATCCCTATAACCTATCTCAGTTCCCAATTAAGCGAAAACTGTAATACTGAATATGTCTTTATAAAAAATACTTTTGAAATCATTGCATAAAAAAAAGCATAGGCCTAATTTGCACATAATTATTTGTACAAGTATTGATTTAAAATAAGATTGCATACGCTTAAATCATTTTAAAACACAAAACCACCAGTAAAATTTAACACTTCGCCTTGTAGCTTCTAAACAGTAAGCGACAACTGCTTTGGACCATTGGAAAGCTGGCAAAAAAAACCTTCAAAAGGATGGTGCCGAAAGATGTTTACAAAAAAGAAAGAGCTATGCTTAAAGTTTTGTTGGCTTCCATTTATGTCCAGTTCAATGGGAAAAATTACTGGCAGGTGGGAGGTAAAGGAGCCCCCATGGGCAACTCCAGTTTGCCAATAATCGGTGAATTGGTACAACAGCACCTGGATGAGATGGTCCTACACTCTGGTATGGAAGTAAAATTCTGGGTTAAGTTTATGGACAACGTCTTGTCAGCCATCAAGAGGTCTAGATTCGAAGAACTGCTTGAAAAGGTAAACAACTGGAGAGGAGCTATCCAAGTTACGGCAGAGAAAAGATATTGAAAGTTAATTAGCTTATCCCAACGTGAGGCTGAAGAGGAAGAAGAATAATGAGTTGAATTTAAAGTGGCACTATTACCGATTGAAAGTAGGCAGAATCTGGCAACATCTAGCACTACTTAGTCCCACTTGCTTGCACCAAGCGAAGGAATGTACAATAGCATTTCTTTTAACGAAACAAACAAGCCACGACCTCCTTAATTATTTAGTGAAAATTTGGTTCGACCTTGTGCATCTGGGAGCAAGCTATAAAGCTTAACAATATGACTGTCGCTAAATGGTGCCACGGTATTTTCGTTCGCATTTCAAACGGTGATAGTGCCACTTTAATCCGTACGTTAAGCCGATGGCTACAAATCGTGTGATCCATACAACTCTAGCGAAAGCAACAGCAACAGCTGAATGCATTGGCACAAACTGAATTCATTTGCACGATTCGGAACTCGAGTAGCAGTGCAATAGCAAAGCCTCATCTTGAAAAAAAGAAAATGAAATATTTAAAACTGGGCTTCCCAGCCGGATAGTTGAATAGATTGAAGAAGAAAGCATGGGCTACGGTACAAAATGAAAAACATGTGAAAGAAGTAAAAGAAAAAAAGAATGCTCAACCAAGAGTAGCCTTGACTTACCTCAAGGGAGTAACAGATCAGATTCAGAAAGTTTGAAAAAACAAGGATTTACCAACTATCTGAAAAAAGTTGATGGAATGAAGAAGTGTATATCGAAGCCAAATCCGAAAAAGAATAAAGCAGGAAGACGAGCAACACAAAAAATGAGAATAGAAGTTGACATGGGACGAATAAAAAACACTAGGGAAGCCGTGTATCGAATACCGTGCAGGGGCTGTGATGCAGTATATAGAGGAGATAATAGAAACGAAAGAACGAAGGTTGCACAACACATGGCGAATCTCAGAAATGGGAAGGAAAATAACTGCATCGCAGTCCACTGCAAGGACAGAAACGCGAACTAAGTTGGAAAGAAACCAGAACTCTTTTTAATCCTTTGGCATCTGAACTACGATATATCGTTGCATAAAAATCGTGTCTAAAACTTCCGACGAACGATACATAGGGATGCACCGATGTGCTCAAATGCCGATTCCGATGTTGAAAAACATCGGCCAATATCTGATTCCGATAACTTGTGGTTCGCTGTTTAAGAAAGTAAAAGTGAAACTAAGTTATATTTTTCATTTAGGTTAGTTAAAAATAATTAAGAGAGTTTCAGAATTAAAATTAAAATTTTATGTAGGACTAAAATTTAGCTCCCAGAAATTAGTTATAAGCACATCTGTCACAAAATGATTTATAGATTTGTGGATTTCCGATGTTTTAACATCTGCTCCCTAAATCTGACACCGATGCTCCGATAGCCGATGTAGCCTAAAAAGGACGATTTCCGATGCCCGATGCCAACATCGGTACATCTCTAATGATACATCACCGTCTCAGTTCAATGCCCCATTGCAAAAAAAAAAAAAATTCTACTTGCGTACAACGGAGGTGTAATTCCGATTAAATTAGGTATTTTGGAACGTATATTTTCGGTTTATTTAATTCAATATCATCCTTTAATTACCTTAATTGAAGTTTTTGTTGGTAGTATCATCAAAATAGACGTTAAAATTGCTTTTGTTTGCTGAAAATGGCCCTTTATTCAAGCTGTCGTAACTCAACAACAAATGCACGGCTGCCATCTTGGTCGCGTTAGAAAACTGGGAATCCTTATTTCTATGCCCAATTCGAATGAAGTCATCAACGTCGACGTCAGTTCCTTTATCCCTCGAGTGAACTGCTCCGTTTCAACAACCTTTTTTAACCGCCGTCAGTATCACGAGCTATGATTGGTTCGTTCGTGGCACGTGACCACTGATAGCGATGGCACCCAGTCTCAAGTGATGTCGCGCAATGCGAGTCGAGGTCTCAGCCATTGGAGCTAGCACGTGCGCGTTTATTAATGGACATCAGGCTAGGATTGCAATGGCGGCTGAAAACGGATCGCTTTCAAAAATCTTAAATACTGGGGAAATAAAACACTTTAAACTATTTGTACGGTATTAAAAACATCAAAAAAAGATTTCGGAAGCAGATGCTATAATGGAAGAATAACCAGTGGATGTTATTATTGCAAGGTATCCTAGGTACTGCACGTTGCATATTTTCGTAAGCGCATTTACGTTGTCTAACTAACTTACCTACTTTTTTTAATTGCAAAAACGTAATACGATAGTTCCTAGTATATTTTTGTGCAATAACTTACAATATACAGTAAAACCTCAATTATCCGAACTAATTGGGATCAAGGGTAGTTCGGATAATCTGATTAATGTAAATAAACCAGCCGTACTGCATGCAAGGAAAAAATTACAGGCAAAACCGGAATTATTTACCTATACACAACCTTTACTCATATTTTCAAGATTGCCATTCAGTTAGTAATAATAAACTGATAAATAGTTTAACCAATTAAACTAAAATGGTACTGTACCGCGGTTCTTGCGGTAGGCCTAATCATAATATACAGGGTGTTCGGAAATTGGTGTCAAATATTTTGAGGGTCCGCTGTGTGATCAAAGATAAGAAGAAAAAGTCCTATAAACATGGGTCCGGAAATGCACCAGTCTTTAGTTACAGCCCCCCCCCCCCCAGGTTTGGGGTAAAC
>JAHWFP010136308.1:0-60869 GCA_023313725.1 Lithobius niger | reverse complement strand
AAATACTTACTTCAGTAATTATGCTGAATTTGTCATTCAGGCGGTGGGGAAAAACCTCACTGAACCCGGGAGAGCTTGCCTATTACTGTTTTAACATGGAATAAGTCAACTTACCACTTCTACACAGTTGGCCTCGTCTCCTCTTCCAGTTACTTCACTGCCGTGCTCAGTTGACTGGGTGTCCCTAGTCTACACTCGAGGTGACTCCCTCAGTCTGAGTTAGCACTATAGTTCATTCACCAGTGTGTACCTCCGTCTGCACTAAGGGTGACCCCATCCGGTGGAACGTCATTAGAGCTCCTTTCCTGCCACCACATGACCCCTCACCACATTCTCTCCTCTAAGCCCACAAGTTTCCCGCAGGTAATGTTTGATGAAGGTGGTACTGCTATTCCAAGAGCACGCTGTTACCACCTCATCCAAAGGTGTGCCACAACCATACGCCCATGATGCGGCTAATGCCCGTAGCTCATGCGCTCTAACTGTAGCGGGGAGATCTTCGTGATCCTGTCCGTTCAAGTATGCTCTTTTAATTACGGCACAGATCCATTTCCCCAACTTGAAGGGTGACACTCCCTTATCCATAATCTCACCACTGTTTGAGTCCACATCCAAAAACAGTGGAGTATGCTTGGTATGAACTTGCAGTCCTCTTTCTTTATTATCTGTTTTGGATAGGTAGAACCGCAACGCTCTAATGGGACACTGCAAACGTTCCTGGTTCCCTGGTTGTCCACATCCTTTTAGAGCTTTAATCCGTACCGGCTTTGGTATTGTTCCCGGTTTGCAATTTTTCGCTCGGAAATGGGCCGGAAACGTCAAAAATACCTCCGACCAGTCTTTGGAAAATCGAATATGACCGTCATCCCTGGTGAAGGCTGCCAACTCACTTTGACGTGCTGCCGAGGCCAAAGCGACTAGAAATACCGTCTTCTGGGATAGAGATAGAATGGACGCATTCCTAGCTGGCTCATATGGGGCGCCCATTAAACTTTTTAGCACCAACGGCAGATTCCATTTGGGGAACAATTTCGTTTGTCTTGGTCTTGCATTTTCAAAGGCTGTCATCTGTTTGGAAACCACCAAATTGGAAACAGTCTTTGGATCCCCTACGCATGTCAGCACCGAGTTAATGGCCGAACGATAGCCCTTGATAGCACTTGGGGACAAGCCTTTGGTAAATAGCTCTTCAAAGAACAAAGTCAGCATTCGTAGGTCCGGGTTGCATGGGTCGCAGTCTGACTTTACACACCACTCGAACCACTTTTTCCATTTGTAGTTACGTTGCGAGGACTCCCTCAAACACTTTGTAATCCTGGAAGCCACTACCTCCTTAAATCCCTCCTTCACCAAATTCTTCCTCAGAGTTTCCACCCTTGAAGATTCAGCATGGAAGGGTTTTGGTGCAGGGTTCTCCCACGATGCTGGGTTAAGAAGCTCTCTGTGATTGGCAGAGGGATCGGCTCCGTCTTTTTCAGCTCCATCAGCTCTGGGAACCATGGAGCTGCTGGCCACCAGGGGGCTACTAGGATGAACTGTCCTTTGGCCACTCTCAACTTGTTGACCACCTTCAACAGGAGTTTGAACGGCGGGAACAGGTACGCATTCAGTCCTTCCCAGCTTATTGACAACGCGTCCGTTGCCCAGGCCCGCGCATCCGGGAACGGGGACACAAAACATGGGAGCTGAGTGTTGTAGTGGGTTGCGAACAGATCCACCGACGGGGTTCCCCACTGACGAAACAGGGATTTGCAAACTTGAGGGTCCAACATCCATTCTGTAGTCGGCACTTGTGAACCCCGGGACAACTCGTCCGCCCACACGTTGAGACTTCCTGCTATGTGGCGAGGAACCGGCGAGATTTCGTACCGCATGCAGATCTCGAAGAGGATGGAGGCTTCTTCCATAAGACATTTCGAATGCGTGCCCCCACCTTTCTTCACATACGCAACAGCCGTGGCATTGTCGCACATGATGCCCACTGCCTGACCTCTCAGCCTTAACTTCCAGGCAAGGAGGGCTCGCCAAACTGCTCTGAGTTCCAGGACATTGATATGCAGGCCCTTCTCCTCTTCGCTCCAAATGCCTGATGCAGTCTCTCCGGCAAGGTGAGCACCCCAACCTGACAGGGAGGCGTCCGAAAACAGGAGCAACTCTGGAACGGGCTCGTGAATGGGCACTCCCACTTGAAGGTTTTCCTTCACCGTCCACCACGCCAAGCTTTGCCTCGGGAGGTCTCGTAGCGGAATGATGTCCATCCAACTGTTCCGTGGCTGCCACGCTGTCTTCCGAAACCAGTGAATCGGTTTCACTCGCCAGTGGCCTAAGGGTACAAGTCTGGCGCTGGAGTCCAAGAGTCCAATGAGCGATGCCAACTCCTTCGCCGTTACCCTGGTCCTTCGGACGAATGTCTTCACCGACGTTCTCGTCTTGACGAACCTCTCCAGCGTTGGTTTTACCAACATTTTTACAGTGTTGAACTTTGCACCCAGGAACACAAAACAAGTGCTTGGAACTGGCCTGGACTTCTTGAGGTTTATACCAAGACCTAAATGTGAGAACAGGGAGCTGCACATTTCCCACTGCTGAGTCAGAAGAAAACAGTCCTTGTTTCGAACAAGCCAATCGTCCAAATATGCATGAGCTTTGATGTGATGTAGGTGCAGGTATGCAAGCACTGGTTTCAGCATTCGAGTAAACACGTATGGAGCCGTCGCTAAGCCGAAGGGAAGAGATTTCCATTGGAACGATTTCCCCCCCGCCACAAGGCGGAACAGATGTCGAATCGTAGGATTGAGGGGAACGTGCAGATACGCATCCTCGAGGTCGATCGAAATGGTATACTCTTCGTGCTGGAGCGAGTCTCGAATTGATTCGATCGATTCCATCTGGAAATGTTCCTTTGCGAGGTGTTGATTGAGTTTCCGAAGATTGAATATAACTCTGGATCCTCCTCCCTTCTTCGGAATCACCCTTGCTGGACTCCAAAAACCTGGACCGGTAGGTGCTTCTTCTACCGCCCCCTTCACAACCAGCAGATTGACTTCCTTGATAAGTTCTGGGATTTCGGAACGTCTTACCAGCCAGTCCGGCGGGCAGTTTGTAGTTACAAGCATGGTTACAAATGGCGGTGTGTATCCCTCTTCCAAAGTTTGGATGACGAATGGGTCCGACGCAATCCTCTTCCAATGTCCCAGATGTCTGGCAATCCTTCCCCCCACCTGACGGTGAATGGGGGGGCGCCCTGACCATGGCCAGTCACTGACGTGGAGGTCTTTTACCCCTTCCATGGAACGATCCTCGGCCACGCTGGTAACTCCCTGATCCTTTCCCGCGCGACGAGGAGGGGGGATGGTCACGAAAGGGCGAACGATCCCTTGACTTGTCCACTGGCTTCTTGTTGCTACTCTTTCCTCCATATGGCTCATTCCAATGTCCGGATGCTGGGTGTTGGGTTTTTGCATATGGTGTCTTGCTTCGAGAGCTTCCAGGGTTCGTGCTGACCGATGTTCGAGGCGGGCGAACCTTCGCCCTGAGTTCTGGAGCCAATACAAGTAACTGTCCATTAAACAAGTCTCCAGAGCCATGCACTGGCAAAAGTCTCAACTTGCCCACTACATCCGCCGGGACCCCAGTTGCAGATTCTAGGAGTGCGTCTCGACGCCGAAAAGCATTGTTCATGAGTAGCCGGCATTGCCAATTTAAACTATCCTTGTGGAATGAAGACGCTCGTTTAAGAAGATGCATACATTCCCTAATTGTTTTATTTTCCCTGAGCTCCGGGTTGACCAACGCCATCGCCTTCAAAGCCGCCGTTGATGACGAGTAAATAAGCTCTGCTTGAGAGCTTGCTCTCATGCTGGCTCTCAACATGACATCATCCTCTTCAAATTGTTGAGCAGGAGTTTTAATGAAGGAGGGGTTCTTGAGAACCGAATCCAACTCGGTATTACACCGTTCCGTTACATACTCGGCTTCCTTGTAGGTCCGGAATCTATTCTTATTCGGGGCTCCTTTTCCGACTGATTTGAAAAACATATGTGTTTTCTTCGGGTCATGCGGTGGCAGGGGTTTTGAACAAGTCACAGGCAGCTCATTTTTCCTAGTTAACGACTCAGTGTTTAGTAGTTGCCGAAACAAAACTGCTGATTGCGGCAGATGGGAGGTGCGCTGCTTATAACATCCCTCATTTGCCAACGTATCCATGGGTGGATCCTCTGCATCCTCCACTGGCGGAGGCCCTTCCTTGAAAAACCGAGTGTGTCTCAAATGCTTGAGTGCCACCTCCGTAAATTCCGCCCACGGGATATAACCTGGGCCTTCATTGAACGGGTCATCTGTGTTATCCCCTTCCGTCTCGTCGCTACTCTCAGAAGCTCCGTTATTGTGCTCTTCACAAGCTTTTCTTCTTTTAGACAACCCTTTTTCTATACTTGAAGCCACCTTTCCTCTCCTCTTCCTTGAATCATTCTCAACTCCAGAATCACCCTTGGTGGGTGTAAATTCCATACTTGAACTCAAATGATGAGCATCTTCCAGACGTAATGATGACTGCCTTTCAATCGGCGACATGCGGCGACAGACTGGCGACACACGGCGACTGTCCGGTGACACGTAGTTAGTAGGTGAGGAACAGGCGGCGACACAATGGCGACTGGCTGGCGACACACGGTGACGGTCCGGCGACACGTGGCGGCGACACGGTGACGACTGAGCGGCAACGGGACTGTTCTCTTCACGCATTGGCGACAACACAGCGACATGCGGCGACTTGACGCCCGTCGTGTTTGACGCCATAAACGAGCTCATTATGTCTAGTAGTTTCGTAAATTTGTCCTCACTGGACTTTACTACTCCTACAGTTTTGCGTGATTGTCCGCTTGAGTGCTCATATGAACTGCTATTCCCCACACCGGGAGCGGCCAATAGAGTACTGTCATTTCCTGACCTGCGAGCGGACGCCCTAGACGATTTTCCTTTCTTCGCCGAGCTCTTCACTAGGTCCGTACGGCCGCCGGACTTGGATCTAGACGCAGTCTTAACATCCCCGACACGTGGCGCCTCCTGACGGCACGGCGACTGCATAGCTGGTGACTGCATCGCAGCTGACGACTTGATGTCCGTCACAACAGACACGTCGGTTCCTAATTTTTTCAATGATCTTTCTTCTTCATTGGCTAACAATGGCTGCAACATGTGGAGCATATCAGTCATTAGAGCGCCGAACTTCTTTTCCATCCCAGACACTGCCGAATCCACCTTGTCCGTAATTCGTTGCTCCATACGAGTTGCTTTCGCATTAAAAATTTCGTTGGCCGTGGTCTGCATCGACGCCCGCCACTCTTCATTTGCGAACGGCACCTGTCTTACTCCGTCCTCCACCAACTTTGCATCATTCGACACCACCACACTTTCATGAATTTCAGCAAAGTCATTTTCGTTTGTTGACGCCATCTTGATTTCTCCCTCCGGTTGACAATCTGTAGCCGTTTCATCCTCAACCAAACCTGCCGTTGCAGCCCTGGCCCTTTGATCTGCTTTTTGATCCGATTTCTTCCACGTGTGCAAAATGTCCTTCACAGTTGAACGATGATGTAAATCGCACAGTTCACATACTTTGGTGACGAAGTTGCAGGGCCTGCACTCACGGCAAAGAGGGTGAAAATCTCTTGACTGTTTCTTGCAGCTACACGCATCAAATTTCTTGGAATTGAGCCTCTCACGTAATAGATCGTTTGCTGCTTCTATGGTGGTCATAATTATGCCCAGAAAAGTTGATAACTTTGCTTCCCAACTCGAAAACAAAGGCAGCGATGCCAAACACGTCCTCTCCTAACAACGTGCTCAAAATGTGATGAGGGGAACAAACAAGATGGCGGCCTCCTAGTTACGAGTAGCAGCGCCCCTGGCGGGAGAGGAGAGAAAGTTTGGATACAAGCTAAAAAAGGGAGTTTTTTAGTTGATAAATGAGCAGTGATAGCGTAAAATGATGATTTTAAGCATAATTACTGAAGTAAGTATTTGCAGGTAGTAAGAAACCAGGTATGATATGGCACATATCCTGAGTTTGGAATGGAAACGGTGAATCATTACGAGGTATTTAAGAACTGTTTACCCCAAACCTGGGGGGGCGCCTGTAACTAAAGACTGGTGCATTTCCGGACCCATCTTTATAGGACTTTTTCTTCTTATCTTTGATCACACAGCGGACCCTCAAAATATTTGACACCAATTTCCGAACACCCTGTATATTTACACCTGAATTAGTAGTTTCACGTCGTCAAAACTAACGTGAAATTGCTTCTGTGTGATGAAAATAGCACTTGGTTCAAGCGAACGGAGGCTAATTCTTTAAACAAGCATCGTTTGGCCGCCATCTTGTCGCGTTTGCAATCTGGGAATCCCGGGGAAATCCCCTGTCCTGCTACCGTCAACGTCACGTCACTGCCTTTTCCTCCAATTAACTGCTCCATTTCAAAAGCTGTTGGCTCATTCTGTAGTATCGCGATTCGCGAGCTCCGATTGGTTCATTTGTGGCACGTGGTATTGGGGCCAGTCATAATATGACGTCACGCGAAGCGAGTCAAAGTTGGAACTAGCGTGAGCGCGTTCTTTGTGAATGGCCGGCTAGGAGACAACGATGGCGGATCGCGACAGATTGCGGGAGCGCTATCGACGAGCGGCAATATTTGAGGCCATGTAACAACTTTACTTGCACGGTAATAAAAATATTAAAAAAAAGATTTCGGAGATCGTAAAAAATACTGTGGAAGAACAACCAGTGGCTGTTAGCATTCTAAGATTGCCTGGGTTCAGCAAGTATTGATATTTTCTTTAGGCCTACTCGGAGCTCGGAGTTTGCCGCTTTTCTTGGCCAAGGGCAGTTCGGATAATCATGGTGTTCGGATAATCGGGGTTCGGATAACTGAGGTTTTACTGTAATTATTACGTCTGCAATTTTTTTATACCTGAAGAACGCATGGTTATTTTACTACACATTATTTTACTGAGGCATGTAGCAAGTTTACGGCGGTCATGTTTTGCTCTTGGCTGTTTTCAGTGAGAAAACCTGAAATGGGCTTGGACGTAAGAGGGTTAAATTGAATTCTTGCAGAGACCAACATCTAAGATGTTTAGAATCAATAGCCGTGCAACATCATGAGCTAATACAACAAATTCTTATGAATATCCAGGGTCCAGCACATCCCAGAGTGCTGTGCTGCACCTGGTCAACAAAAAACTCAGCAGACATATAGACCAACAGTGAGACTACACTAAGAAACCAGTAATGCAGCCCTGCAAAAACGGGAAGCTGCTGTGCCGCTGGAATTTAAACCTACAAGTTGTCCAAGGAGTGAATGATGTAGTGAGTAGTCCTAAACACCATGGGGCAAGGTGGCCTGATGGTTAGCATGACCGTCTCCAGTGCTAGATGTCCCGGGTTTGAATCCAGCGTCAGCCACCCCTGGCAGAGAAGGGCCCTGTGATTTCTCGTGCTCATGTCGATTGTGGCATGTAAAGAACCTAGGATTTCCGATAGGATTTACCTAGCAAAATTGACCCTCTCTCCTTCAGGCGCCATGGCTAACGCTGGGTGCGTGTCAAAAAGCTACAGTCCTAAACACCTTAAAAGTCGTTTGCCACCGATAATTTGTGAAATTAGGTGTATCACTTCCTTCTGATTGTGTGCGAACGTGCAATTTTTTTATACCCGGATAACGCATAGTTATGTTACTTTGATTTATTTTGCTGAGGCATATAACAAGTTTTTAGCGACCATGTTTTGGCTGTGGTCTTTTTCGCACCGAACGATAAAAATGGCTTTGGACCCAAAAGGGTTACGTATCACATAATTTGAAAACGGTTTGAGCTATTGGCTTTTAATCTGTACAACCGAATAACTCTCGTCGAGAGGATGAATTTGGAACACTAAGGTTCAAAATTGGCCAAAAATTGACTAAGTTATTGCATTTTCAGCGGATTCTAGTTTTTCGAGTATGGATGAGAGCAACGAGCCACGTTCGGGTACAATTGCATACTTGGCTCAGCTCGAATTTTCCGAGCATCGCAAATCCTTACTAAAACTAAAACTTGTTTTTAACAATTAAGTTTTTGAATAGTCAGCATTAGCATTGAAAAAATAAGACATGCTCACACTGAATGATGGGGTGAATCAGGCACTCATAATCAGTTATCGCGCAATACATACGAGTAGTTTCTGTAACACCATGCTTTATATCTTGAAGCATGAAGTGTATTTTGGGTCGCCACTGTTGCCGTCAATATTACCTGCAGTAGCTGCGTGTGGTGGAGGTGGCGGCGCCTCTCCTGAAGAGTTTGCGATGCTCTGCTGCAAATCCCGCATCAGCTCCTCCTTCTCTGTCTTCCGGGCAAAACAAAAATCATTTACTTTGTTCTGGAAGTTCACCAGCAGCTGTGTAAGGTCGTTGTAAAACTGCAAGAAGAAATTGGCATAACAATTAGTCACAAAGGAATTCCACATACCATGGGCAGTCAGTCAAAGCACCTTTTCATCAAACTAACCTTAGTCCCCTCCTGAAGATTGGCAGTCAGTTCCATGTAAGCATCATACGCAGCAGCTAAATCACGTAACATGGACTCTCGCTGCGTTGCGCTAGTATTGCTTGTCTTTTCTTTACTGAATTCAGCATTGGTGCTCTGCAGAAAAAAGCGTATTACGTCATTCTTCAGTATCACACATACATCTCGTTGGGGTATATTTATGAAAAATGTCAATCTCGTCCAACTTGTCAAACATGTCTGGTTCCAGAATCAGATACCTTAGACAAGTCGGTAAGGCTTTTTAACCTTCAGAATCACTTTTATCAGGTCACTGCATGGAATAATCAATAATGCAAAACAAACGAGTCGCCTACTAAGAGATTCGGTGGTTACCAAACATAAACTTGTGACTAAGGAAACAGGAATGCAAATAAACAAAAGAAAAAAAATACAAAACTGGATAACAACTTTATTTTCCTCTTGAATGCCACGAGAAAATATGCCCAATTTTAGAGTCAAAAGATATGTACAATATAAAGATGTACCGATTCTGAGCTGCCGAGCCAGTTCTCGCCGAGCAGAGCTGATCGGGAATGCTCGGTATATCGATCAATTAAGTCCATTTAACCGAGTCGAGCAGCACGGCTCACGTCTAGTAAGACTGCTGCACCTGGTCAACAAGGAACTCAGCAGACACAGACTAACAGTGGGACTTGAGTTAGAAAACAGTGATGCAGCCCTGCAAAAACAGGAGGCTACAGTGCCGCTGGAATTTAAATCTACACGCAAGGGCGGATCCAAGGCCCAAGGGAGGGGCCGAGAGGGCTGCGGCCCCCTCCAATTCAAATAAACTCGTAAAAACTGCCAAAATTGTTGATAAAACGCAATTCAATTACAGCAAAAATGCACGAAAACTTTATCTTCCTGCGGCCCCCTCCTAGACTTCGTTCTGAATCCGCTATTGTCTACAAGTTGTCCAAGGAACGAATGCTATAGTGAATTAGTCCTAAAAACCTTAAAGCCTGAAGAAGCTGGCAGTTTGCTGCCGAAAATTTGCAAGACAAGGTATGTCTCTTACTTGTGAAAGTGCGTGAACGTTTTTTATTGCCAACTGTTTTCGATGGTCCCTAGTACATTTTTCTACAATAATTTACAATATAATTATTACGTCTGCAATTTTTTATACCCGGATAACGCTTAGTTCTTTAACTTCGATTTATTTTGCTGAGGCATGTAACAAGTTCATAGCAGCCATGGTTTGGCTGTGGTCATATCTTTTGAGTTGAAATTTAACATATTTTCTCGTGAGTTTCTAGATGAATATCAACTTTCAAAGTACACAATATCAAATGTTAGAAAGTTATTTTCTTTACTGATAAAAAATTTAAGGGCAAAGGTTAATTAACGAGTGATTAAAGCCGAAGATATTTTGTTGATTAATCTAACAATAAAACGGATGAGAACTTCATGCGGGAGAATTAAGTTCCCGAATAGAATATGCCGCAATGTGCCACAGGACAAGGTATCGTCTACTCGGCGCTATTTACTATTTTTGAAAGTTGAAAATTCTGTGAAACATCTGGTTCCTTCCCCAGTACCTATTGTACATAAGGCTGGGCCAATACCGATAACCAATACCGATCTTTACGCTATTTGTAGTATCGGTATCGGATCGGGATCGGCAGGTAAAACCCACATAAATCGGTAATAAACCAAATCGAAGATATTTTCACTTCTCGTCGACCGAATTTGACGTTTGAATACACCATTTTAAAGGTTTTTTCGCCAGCTTTCCAATGGTCCAAACTGCAAGCAGCATTCTCTTACTGTTAAGAAGTTACAAGGCAAAATGTTAAAATTTTAGTGTGGTTTTGTGTTTTTAGATGATTTTAGCTATGCAATATTATTTTAAACCAATATTTTACAAAAATAATTATATTTATTTAGACCAATGCTTTGTTTATGCAATGATTTCAAAAGTAATTTTTTTTTTATAAAGACATACTTTAGTATTACATTTTTCGATCAGTGGGAACTTGCATCAGTTATTGGGAATTTGGTATCCGTAACAAAGTTAATCGTTTTAGTTTTACTAATAAGGTTAATGTGGTAACAAGGGAAAAAATGTGATTTCAGTAGAACTACAGTACTAGATGTAAAAACTAAAGAAAACGTTAATTTATGTAGAAACACACACTTGTGTCTGGTTAAATATAGGGTGGAGTTACCAGTGGTTCTGATGGAAGTTGAGTCTATGGTTGAGGGTCTGGTCATTACAATGCCCAAATTAAACATTTCATTTATCCTTTGCTATCTACCTGACAGTAGAGTGGACGAAGCGGTGATAAATGTATGCAATTTTATAACAAAATCTTTAAATGTTAAACACTCTAATGTAGTTCTTGGCGACTTCAACCAGTCCACTATTGACTGGGAACTAAATTGTGCTAGTGACCCACACCATAGACTTTTTCTTGATCTTATGGCCCCTTTGGGGCTTACACAGCTTGTTGATAGGCCCACATGTGGGAAAAATATTCTTGATCTGGTTTTTACAAATGATGATCGACTTCTTTTTGATCTGGTTGTGGGACCTCATTTTGGCCGTAGTGATCATTGTGTTATCTCCTTCAAACTAAATTAGCAACTTAAATGAGTTGGAACCACTGTCGTCAGACACAACCACCCAAAGTAAGATAGATTACCTGGGACTTAGGGCTTCACTGCGAACGGTGGAGTGGGAGGATCTTATTTTTACAGGTAATCAAAATATTTGCAGTACCTGGAGTTGTTTTTTTGGAGATCATAAATAACCATTTAAGTTTCTGTAGAACACCTGCGGAAAAGCCCCGAACTCAAAATCACACTCTTCCCCAATTTTTGATTAAGTTAAGAAATAGAAAACTAAAAGTTTGGAAACGATTTAAACTTAACCGTAGTGAAGAGGCCCATATGGAATACAACATTATTAGAAGAAATTATTCAGACTCTGTTGAGGAGTGGCACAGGAAAAGGGAAGAACATGTCATGAGAGGGAGCACTTCATCCCTCTTCAAATTCTATCGTAAAAAAAAACCCAGTCTGTCCGATCCTTACCACCTTTAATGGCCCAAGCGGCTTCTGGGTTGATAACCTGGAAAAGGCTGAGTTACTAAGTAGTATCTTTGCATCAAATAGCATTTGTGATGATGGTAACCAAAATTTACCATTACCACAGAATCAGTATACGCAGAACAGTTGTGAGAAAGTGCTTTTTACACAGTCAGTTGTTCTCTCATCAATAACAAAACTGAAACCTAGTTACTTCACATGGCCTTTCAGCATTCCTACTTAAACAAATAGCAGCCAAAATAAGTAATCCCTTAGCTAAAATCTTTACCTTATCCTTTGATCAAGGACTACTTCCCGAACAGTGGAAAACGGCTATTGTTATACCAGTCTTTAAGAAAAGTTCACCATCAAACCCAGAAAACTACAGACCTATCGCACTTACATGCGTGGTGTGTAAGATTATGGAAGCTATTATTAGAGATACTTTAATGCCTTACTTAACAGAGACATCTATTATAAAACCACACCAATTTGGGTTTTTACCAGGCCGATCAGCTACACACCAGCTCCTCAGTATGCTTGATCGATGGACTGATGCACTGGATATAGGTGCTAAGAGTGATGTAATATATTTCGATTTCAAGAAAGCTTTTGAATCCGTTGTTGTCCACCGCAAGCTTTTCGCTAAACTGTACGGATGTGGCATTGCTGGTCCTCTTTTAAATTGGTTGTCCGCCTTTCTAAGTAATCGATCTCAGCAGGTTAAAATCGAACATACAGTATCAAAAGAGGTATATGTGCCGAGGGGAGTCCCACAGGGCTCGGTTCTGGGCCCTTTACTTTTCCTAATCTATGTGAATGATCTCTGTGTGACCACTTCGTCACCGTATGGTGCAAAATTCGCAGATGACTTTAAAATCGGAACGGAGATTTTCTCACCTGGTCCCTCGTCCCCACTTCAGGAGGAAGTTTCTAATGTTACCTGCTGGTCTGCAATATGGCAGTTGCCACTTTCTGTCTTAAAATGCCAATCAATTAGATACGGAAGTGGGAACTCTGATTTTGATTACCTTTTAAATGGTGGTGCACTTCCCTTCGTCGATGAAATTCGAGATCAGGGTATATGGTTTACCCGAGACCTTAAGTCTTTCCTACACTGTTCCAAGGTTTCAACTGCGGCCTTTTGAACGGCTTGCCATGATCAATAGGTGTTTCACCTCAGGAAATTTCCACACTAAGACTTGGGCATACAAGGTCTTTGTCCGCCCGCTCCTGGAATACGCTACGCCTGTTTGGTCGCCGTACCTCTCCAGAGACATCGATTTGATTGAGTCTGTGCAGAGAAGGTTTACACGCAAGGTAAATCACATCGAACGCCTGACTCGAGCGGGACTAGAGCTCCTTGAACTTAGACGCTTGCGCTACGATTTAATTCTAACATATAAGATCTTGCGAAATCTGACCACAGTTGATCTTCCTTTTTTCGATTTGGCCCCTTGTTTACATTTTACGCGTGGACATCCCTGAAGTTGGCAGTAGGTAGTGAGCGACTTGACTGCAGACAAAATTTTTTTTCAGTTCGCATTGTTCCTATCTGGAATGCACTGCGTGCTAGTACGGTATGTAATGACTCTGAAGCGGGCTTCAGGCGCGAATTGCTAACTGAGAACCTTGATCGTTTCCTTAAAAGGCCGATGTAACTTCTCGCTACTTAATGATTGGTATGGTTTAACCGGCTCGCAACCCTTCTGTGCTGACCGCTTTGGCGGTGGTGAATTTTTATTATTGTTTTTTATACATCAGGATTGACAATTGGCTTCGCCAAGCTTTGCGATGCATTATTTTATTATAATATATTAAGAAATATTGACAATGATACCTATCGGCATTTCCCTTCACTTGTCCCTCACGTTTGGCGATGCCATCGGGGACCATAGAGTCCCTGGTAGGTCTAACCTTGGTGGTAAGGCATTCGTGACCCCAAACCTAATTCCATCAACCCTTCCTTTAAAGCCGAGCCATTGTCTTCATTTAAACTTTTTAACTTTTGAAATTCATAATTCTTAGTTTTATGTTGAATAGCAGTTAGCAAATCTCAGGTCCTTGCCATGCCGATTGCATCTGCAACATATTTTATATTTTTATTTTTATTAATAAGTGTTTTTAAGATTGTACATTTGACTAAGGATGTTTTAACCTGCATTTTTATTTCTTTTTCCATCTTTTTATTGTTTCTTTTATTCATGTGAGCTGCTTCTTTAATTTCGGGCTGGGTATAAGAGGAGGATGAGCTCCCTTCTCAGTCCCATACAGTTTCTTTGCTGTATAAATAATTTATTTATTATTATTATTATTATAAATCTACACACATTTTTTTTTTCTTTATTAGGGACTCTTTATCAATTTATTTTATTTATTTGAAATAATGCAACGCCCCCAAGGAGCAATTAAGCCGTTAAAAAGAAAGATTGGTGTCGGGACTCGGTATCGGCAGATTTTTTTCTTCGGTATCGGATCGGTAAAAAGTGGTATCGGCCCAGCCTTAATTGTACAGTACCTGGAAGCTGCCATCGTATAGAGATGTCGAGGGTGTTACTTATTGCACAGTAAAATAATAATGTATTTTACTAAGAGAATCCCCAATTCACCTGTAAGAGTGTTCATAATTTTATTATTTCTCCATCATACATGACAATACCATATATCCCCGCAAATAAGCCCATGGGTTTATAACCGTAAAAACTGATTTTTTTTTTCTGTGCTGCAGTGATGGTCGGAAAATTGGCAAACTGCGTTGGCAGTGAAAATTTGAAGACATCGAAGAAACCCCAAGTAAAAATAACACTTTTTCCACCACAAGAAAGCACTACATATGACTTTCAAAATATCACTTTGAATTTTTGTAGCTTTAACAATCTCGATCTTCGGAAAGATCTCACCACAAGCAGCAAACAACAGAAAACCAACCACAAAACATCCCAAGGGAGCACTTCCACGATTAGAAAATGGCAGGTTGAGGGGGTGACAACTGATCTTTATAGTCGTGATTCTACTAACCTTCTAATTTAGCAACAAGCACTGGATGAATCAAGTTGTCAATATCATTGCATATGGGAGCATTTGTATGAGGGGCCTGTGAGGTTCATAAGGGCAATTCGCCGACGTGAAATTCTTCTAACGGCAAAAAATTCAAGTGCTTTAAGGAGGGCCTTGCTACCAAGGAACTACCATACACACTGCCACCTGAGACAAACTTAGTTCTCTCGCTAACAAAAAGCTACTGACCAAAGACGACCAGACAAGAATTAATCCTAGAAATGGTACTACTTTCCTAAACATATAAAACAAGCTATCCTGTCAGGTTGAGTACATTTGCTAAGAATGCCCCACACCTATTGATTGGCTGCTTAGTCAAAAAGAGACTGCTGATAAGCATATTTGGGGAACCCAATCCCTCAAGAACATCAACGATCTCTTCGAGGCAAACAAGAACACTAATATCACTGATGACTAAGGCTGCACCAATACCTATACTGGATCGGATCCAAGAACAACGGCCAAGTTATAATTTATTCACCCAGATATTTGTGGAGCATTACCGACACCAACATTAAACACAAGGGTTTGTACCATAAGTGTAAAAACTAATTCAAGGACCAGAATGGAAAAAATTCAGTACTTCCAAGGACCTTTACAATTTATACT
Source organism: Lithobius niger (assembly GCA_023313725.1). Classification (NCBI taxonomy): domain Eukaryota; kingdom Metazoa; phylum Arthropoda; class Chilopoda; order Lithobiomorpha; family Lithobiidae; genus Lithobius; species Lithobius niger. The sequence continues at coordinate 45,590 of JAHWFP010136308.1, read as the reverse complement.
GTCGCGATTTTATACATTAAATTTTTAAAGACGGAAAGCCGAAGGCTCAACAAGACATAAATACTAGGGATCGACCGGAGCCGGTACCGGAGCTGAGTACCGGCCGGTACTAGCGGTACCGGCACCGGTACAGGTGCCAACGTCTACAATCGAGTCGGTACTAGCACCGGCCAAAATTTGATCAATTCTTAACGATGTGCTTCTATTAGTTATTTATTCAAATACATAAACCTTTATTCAAGTACTTAAAGAACCTTTATTTACTATCTTATTTACCTTTAGTTATTTAAATAATTCGGATGACTAAAACGTTAGTAGCGTAACTTGACTGCACCATCCATTGCAAGAATACTATGTTTTGGAGCTCAGGAACAAGGGTCATCACCAGTCAGCAGTAAAAATGTGCAAATCAAAAATCCAGCATAGTGATGCTGGGGTTGATGATCTTAAAATTTTTTTAAAAATTCATTGTATTTATAAAATTATAAAAATTATAATTAATTTAAGACACAAAAATGAAAGTTTTAATTTATTCACTGCTGTGCTTGCTTGGCTCTAGCAGATATCGGTAGGGTGCTCTAACCGCTGACAACTGGGAAAAAGTAACCGATAATAGGCCATAAAAGAAAAAAAAATTGTAAATATAAATTAAATTGTTTTCTTTAAATATTTATTACAAAGAGTTCAAATAGTTACTTTGTTAGTGTAACAATATATATTTACTCTTATTGTGTATTTATAGGCGTCAAACTCTAGTCTGCATATTACTGGTAGTAGGTGCACCTTTCAGTTACCAACTTTAAGAGCCATTTGTCAACATCCGTTTTTCCTTTGCCATCGTTTATTATCCAAGCAACTTTGAGTTTAAGCTAGTTTCAAACGTGTCTGAATGAGTTTTAGGAGCTGCCAATCATAGATATTTATTTTTAAAAGTTAATTCATGGAAATTCAAGAATATGAAATGGAAACTTAATCACTTAATCTAAGCCTTTTTCTGTGTTGGTAGTGGGCCAGAAATATTGATGATTGGGGGTGGTTTTAAACCATTCGTTCGTAAGTTGTGTGACGTTTGGAAATGTTATGAATTATGGAGGAGGGGGGATTATACTTATTCATTGCCCTTAACCACTTTTTTACTTGACCATATTTTGAATTAATAGGATATAGGTATTTTTGGTGGGTGGGGTGGTCCTGGAGCCCTCTCCAATTTGACAGTTGATTTGAAATTTAGTGCGAGTATGATACCTCAATAAATACGCCCAACATTTTTTTTTATCTGTGCTTACATTAGGTAGTCACAAGTACTGATACTGATCAGACCAGTTTTCAGAGGTATGCAAATCAGTTTAAGAAGATTACTACAATGCTGACAAATGGCAACAGCTCTCCTTATCTTTAATCTGTTAGCTTTTTTTTTTTACAATCAATCATAGTTCCATACGGTCATTTTTATTTTGGAACCGGCACCGGTACCGGTACCGGCAGGTGCCAAAAGCTCCAAGGACCGGCACCGGCAGCACCGGTAAATTTTGGCTCCGGTCGATCCCTAATAAATACAGATGCAAACATATTTTACGGTGCCTTTTTTGGACTTGTATGTCAGACTGCCTTAGCAGGGAATCGAACCCACGACCTTTGAAACCAAAGACCGAAGTCCTACCGCTAAGTCGTACTGACAGCAATACTCAGCAGTAGGACCTCAGCCTTTGGTTTCCAAAGTCGTGGGTTCGATTCCCCGCTCACGCAGTCTGACATACAAGTCCAAAAGGCAATGTAAATAGGTTTGCATCTGTATTTATTTAATTAAATATTTAGTTAGACAGAAAAAAAATGATAGTTTGTGACCCACTGCTAAAGAAAAAAAATAGAAGATGCAGTCATTAATTTATTCCCACTTTTTCTTTGTTAGACCTACTATGGCAATAATAACCTACTACGGCGTAACATTAATTTTAAACTGTCAGTTTAACATTATAAGACGCTACCAGTCTACAAAATAGTCCGACAGTCAACTTCGTACGCCATAACGCGCACGAGCAAAACAAATCATCGATCCACCGCCCAGTGACAATCTCGGGAACCAATCAAAAATACTTCAGATATATACTATCTAACCACTGTATTTTATAATCAATCTTATCATCAAACTTCACGTGTTAGGTCATTAAATGTTTCACGGTGTAACACATAAAACTTTAAATTAAATTTAAAATTACAGTACATTGTAAAATAAAGTTAAGCCTAGTAGAAGATGACGCTCGTTTCCGTTTGCACAAAGTTAGCGTTGAGCGATTGAAGGAACTTCAAGCACTTTCAAGAACATTTCTGCAAAATTATGAAATTCAAGGACTCTTCAAGGCCTTGAAAACTTGACTTTTCAAATTCAAGCACTTTCAAGGTTTTCAAGCACCTGTATGAACACTGTAAACTGCGAGCGGTACTACGCAAGCTTCGTGGATGATTTTACTAGAAGGTCATGGCTTTATCTTTTGAAGAATAAAGATAGAGTTCTGCACGCCGTCACAGCACAAGACAGAAAGTAAAGTTTTTACGTTTTGACAATGGAGGCGTATATACTAGCCAGCAGTTCGAAAACTATCTAGCATCTGAAGGAATTGTACACCAGAAGACACATTCCTACAGGCCGCAAAAGAACACAATGGGGGAGAGATTAAACCATACGAGTCTAGAAAAAGAGGACAATGATGACTACAGCAGGTCTGCTCATGGGGAGAATTGGCAAAGACTACTTGTTATCTGAGAAATGTAGGCATGAAAGTTCATAACAAAAAGCCACCACAACTGGTGGAACCAAAGAGTAAATGATATCACGCATCTTAAAAGAAGAGGATGTAAAGCATTTCATTTGTGAAGGTACCGTAACAGCTACGGAGCAAACTTGATAATTGAGCCTAGATTACCGAATTAGTTTACAGAGTATCGTTACTGTAAGACAGTGATGGAAAGAGACACCCTGTTTGACGAAAAAATACGCTAGGGTGATGGAAAGAATGTCTTTGAATCGTTGAAAGACATCGTCTATCAAGTAACCCGTAACATCAGTGGGGGGTTAACCCCAGCAAATGAGCTGTCATCAGGAGGTATTACCATGCATCTTAGACCAGAAAAGTGTAATAAAAGTCAAGAACATGACGGACAGGTGACAAATCACGCAGCACAAGAAGATGACCCAGTGGGCCATACGAGCACCAGCACATGTTCATAAAACTGAACACCACTACCAACTCCAAATCATGTGAAAACTGTTTACTACCAGTTTCAAAGGACAGTAAATGATTGGAGGTGGAGGAAGGACAGCCACAAAAGCGAAGTCAACATCTGCAAACCATGTGCAAGGCCAGTACAATCATGTGAATATTGTGTGGTGTTATATGCAAAAGACGGACACACACAATGCGTAGATGACAGTGGACTTACAGACAAATGGAAGGATGCATCTCCAAAACAAAAGTCTTGAGAGAGAGAAATGGAGCTTTTCGACACAGAAAAGACAGAACTAAACAAGAATATGTAAAAAAGGAGCACAGAAGATTGAATTTAGCTACACAACAAAACAAAGCCGCATCAGCTGACGTGTGTGGAAAGTTGTAAAGTTTCCAGAAAACAATCCCACCGTGTGCTAAGAAGCCAAGCCACGAATGGGGAATTGTTGTGGGCTAATTGCTTTCTGGGGGTATCGTGGCCCGGCTTTTACATGACAACATAACAGTTTGTGTAACCAAGCAATTATTTGCTTTTGAGCTTTTATTACAACGCTAATTGTTGCAGCACACTCCTCAACATGTCGTCTAACCGAGTAGATGTGTGAAAACCGACTGAGATGTGATAAATACTTACCTGTAGCCTGGGCATTGAGCTGTGAAGCCAATGCATTTGTGAAATGTATTAACTGTTAATCAAACTCCATGACATCAGTTTTGTGTATCAACTACCAAGCGCCAGATGTTTACCGCCCGGACTTCGTTCATTGTTTGCTTTAACACGATTCTTGACGATACCTGCCAACACAAGTAAAATCCCTCCACTGTGTTTTCTTTGCACTATTCCATATAAATATTATATAACAATCTGAAAGTGCATGTATTGCAAAGGTTCCACGTCTCCTCCCAAGAAGAGATCCCAGCTGGCCAGACCAAACCAAATTGCCGGTCACCTACAATAACAATGCCACCCCCACCCCGTTAAATATCTGTATAGGCTTTACACATTTGCATATTTCGGCCTATTTATTTTTCCCTAATCGGGTGGCTCAATCAGAGGAATCTCAACTCGTTACAGCCTCAATGCCCATCTACTCCGGCTGCAATGACGACTTTTCCGACTGGGCCAACATAACGACAAGAGCGTCTGCTCTCACAGTCGAATGCTGACCCATGATTACACAAAAGACCGGCTAGTTACCTTGCAGCACTGGCATTATATAACTAGCCTATTCATTCGGTTCAAAATGAAATGCAATCATGAGAATTTTTAATGCCATACCTGGACTTGGTTCATAAGCTGCTCCTGCCTTTCTATGCTTTCTCGAACTTGTTTCTGAAGGGGTCCATAGATTTGTCCTATAGTTTCCACTGATAAAACAGGTTCGTTTATGATGCCTTCCTTAGCCAACGTCGACAAGAACTTGCTTTCTGCAACAGACAGCGGGTTAGTTAAGTACTTGCTTATGTCAATACTGTATCATGTTGGATTGCAAGGGTAAATGACTGAGTCTTACTCATATCTACAGTGGCACTCTTTAACTCTGACTCAATGACATCTCTTTCCGTTTTAATTGCTTCTACTTGATCCATCAGTTCCCTCAGTTGCTGAACTGTAGGACTGCTTTGAAGTGCCTTAGTTGGATTGGCGGAAGGAATAGCTGCTTGTAGTTCATGCTGAAGAGACAAGAAACTAACTGTTAAAACACTAATAAAGGGGTAGAATTTTCCAATGCTGGTCCAGGTGTAAACTTGAACCCTCAACGCCAACGTATAAAAAAGCCAGCAAGCACACATTTATACAATAAGATGTGACATTTCAGGATTCTCCACGCCGTTGTCAAGCAAAAACAACTTTCTTTAGCATAAGCTAAAAGTCTAAAAAGATATATTAAAAGCACTAAAAGAAGACAACACGTGTAGTAGCTAGCAAGTGCACATTTATACTAGGGATCGACCGGACTGCCTACATGCCGGTACCACCGGCCCCGGTTCCTTGAGCAGCCGGTACCAGTTCCAGATCCAGTAACCGGTGTTGTTTATAACCACCTTTCAGTACTAGTAATCTAGGTCAAACAGTTTAAGCACCATGTTAAACATTTCACAAAACACTTTTATTTTCATTGCACAAGAAAAGTAGGCTACATTGTTAGTTAACAAAGGATATTTTGATTCGATTCATGAAAGATAGCATGTAAGTGGGGTTTCAAATAGGACCATAAAGTTTAAATTCTAAAACTTCGACACACGAGGTGGTTCACAAAAATGCATAATCTGAAATTTTGGAAATTTTTTTAATAAACGTGCAAAAGGAACCATTTTTCTGAATAGAAAATCCATTTCTGATTCCGAAAAAGTGCGTCCTATTTTTCGTACATTTTTAAAAATGGTCGACATTCTTTCGTTGCACAGTACCGATGATGCACCCAGCAAAGGCTGAATATTTTTGTTTTCAAAGTTCTATTTTAAAACTTTCGAAAATAGATCCACTTTTTTCGGAATCAGAAATGGATTTCGGATTTCGGACAAATTTTCATGTTGTGCCGTTTTTTGTGGACAACTCTTTACTATGCTTACGGATCGTTTTTTTCTTTGATTTTGAGCCATATTAATAGCAAAATAGCGGGAAAGAATAACAAAGTTCGACAAGCGCGATGCACGTGTTTTGGTCATATCACTGAGTAACCTTGTATGGGGTCAACACTAGCTCAATATTGTGCTTCCGCGATGACGCAAGGGCTGGCGACGCGAACTTATGAACTGACTGGCGTCCCATACAATCGAAGTACCACACATAAAAAAAATATTAAATTTATTTAATCTCAATCAAATCAAACTAACGAATTAAGGAAGGAAAATATATTTAATTATTTATAATTTTATTTGGCATCAGTTGTGTTTCGGTTGAACGTGAAAACCGTTAAATGAATGGCGAATTAGCTGCAAATTGAAACCAATATGGCGACGCTGTTCATCAACCACGCCGCTACCGTAGCTCTGTCAATACGACGCAGCAAACGAAATATTCCCGGTTGAAGGGGTAAATCAACACAAATTCATATTCAAATTAAAGTTTATTGCGAACTAAGATTTATTCCGAAGATATTTTATTTAATTTTTTTTTATCGCGCATGGATTGCAGCGATAATTGTCGGTCGTATGACCGGCAGCCGAAAGTTGGAGTCGGTCCGGTCGTGGCCAGTGTACCCAAAACCGGCCGGTCCAAAAGATCTGGACCTGGTCCGGTCAATCCCTAATTTATACAGTAAGATGCGACATTTTGCAATTCTTCACCCCGTTCTCAAGCAAAAACATTCTTTAGCATAAGCCAAACAAGATGCACCAAAATGGTTTCCCATTTCAAAAAACAAGTCAACCAGATCATTCAAATCGAGTAATAACTGAAACCCAGCCAGTGCAACAGCTAAGCTGACTGGGCTTCACGTTTCACCCTATTATTAAATGCTCTGGGTTGACTCGTTCTTTGAAATGGGAAACAATTTTAGTGCATCTTGTTGACTTTTAGCTTATGCTACAGAATGTTTTTTGCTTGACAACGGGATGAAGAATCCCAAAACGTCGCATCTTACTGTATAAATGTATACTTGCTGGGTTTTATACATGTTGACTACGTTTGGACCTTTTATTCTCTAAATAGCTTGAACTCTACACCCAGTTACTATTACATGCTTGCAGTTTTCTGACTGACACTCGGACGAAACTATGAAAGTACAAAATTCAGCCGAGTGCTGGTCAGAAAATCGGGGTGTTCGATTGTTCGGTTAATACACAAGAGAGCAGTGTTTTCCGTGAGTTTATCATCGCTAAACCAATGATTCTGTGATACAGTAGAACCAAAATATTCAAAAATTTACAAAATATTCAAAATATTTGCCGTTGTTTACAGAAGGAATAAGTACTGCCCTTGCTTTTTTTACGTTCCTTCATTCATTTCATGCAACATTTTCTTTTCAGTAGTCTTATACACTCAACCATAGTTCATAAACACTAAAACTGAGTAGTAAAAAACGTTTTCCTTATTTATTTTGTATGTAAATTGGATTATCCGAATTTTGGATTATTCGAATAGAACACCCTTCGGTCCAAACTACAGTAGTTCAGATAATCAAGGTTCTACTACAATTTTTTTTTTTAATTCTACGAAACAAAATTAGGCATAAAGGTTAGACCATACTTCGACACAATTTTCTTGCATTAACAAAATCGAGCACAAAGTTGACTACTCACTTAGACCTATAAAGAATTAAGAAGGGAATAACTGTTCAACACTTCCAGGTGATGCACGCTTGCTAACTCACAGCAAGCAATGCCACGCTTTCTTAATTTCATGTACGAGAGCGGGAATGGTGGCTGGGTTGACGTACATCACCAAAAACACAAAACAATACCGGTTGAACAACAAACGCCGTTCAACTAATGAATTTTTGGAAATCTTCCTTTATCCTTCTTCCGAATCTCCAGGAAAACTTAAAAATTTCAATTCACATCAGATCAGCATTTGAACACCCTCGGCGCTCTCGCTGTCTGCGGCATCACTGATCTGGCTTTTCACCTGCATTGCCAACTCTCTATCTAGGGTGGTGCAGAGGTCAGGCAACAATTGATCAAATAAACCGGTCTCGTCGGCATTATACACATCACAAGGCTTGTATTTTCTCAATAATTCTTTCAGTGTTTCGTTCTTCCAGAGTTCTAAGTCATTTGCGTGCACAGCTGCCGCCTCACCAGTCACACTAAGAAATTGAGTTATTATGACGCGACATACCTGATACGTTCAAACTGCCCATTTGACACTTTAAAGTTCTCAGTCTCATGTGTAAACAAAAATACAAACGATTCAATGGAATGGAATGGATGCTTTCAAAATCAAACCACTGACAGGCAAATTCTTAGCTCTGCCTTGTGTCAACCAAACAATGAACGCCTCTTCAACGTCTTGTTAGGTTGCCATACGAAAATGCTTTGTACTTGCACAGATACTTTGGTACATGATTGTCCGCAGGTCCCCTTCTATTGATTTACTCTTTTTGGAACTTGTGTCGTACAGGGCTACCCACGGGCATCCCCTAAGCTGGTAGTCCAACAGGCTTGTACAGAGAGTCAAAAAAGTTTCTTCTTGTTTCAGGTCACATCGGCCTGGAATTCCTTCCCGAGAAAGTTATCTCGGCTCGCCGTCTCCAGCACTTCAAGACCCTACTCAGGGCCTGCAATTGGCAGACATTTCTTAAGCGTGAGGTTTTCCGCTGAATACAATTAATCGGAAATCAGTATTAGTGGCGTCCACCCTTCTGTCTTCCCAGTCACTATCGTGGCAAAACCAGTATTATCTTGGGTTTTTTTTATTATCATTTTCCTGTAGTGAATCTTTTTTCTTCAAAATAGTTGACAGTGTATTACTTGGAATGTTGAGAGCTTTTGCCACGTCACACTTTTCAAAAGCGTGTACAATTTTCAACTTTGTTTTTAACCAGCGAGATTGTCACTTAGTGGCTGCCATGTTGGAGCTAGAAAGACAAAAAAAGAGGATGCACCGGAATTAAATATCGCAGAAGTCCCCAGCCACTCCCAAGACAGAAAGAGTTCGGTGGAATATCCTATCTTTCATCCTTGTCAGTTGCGCCTCCTTCCTTGTCCGTCGCGCATCCTCCTCTATCCGTACCTCTAAATATATTTTCTCGATGGCCATTCGGCATGGACCAATCAGACGAATTGTAGTAGGCTATTTCAGATTTCTGACTGTTTTTAGCTAACTCTTTAAAACAGTCAAAGATCGCGTTCCCTCATTAGCCAGTTGGCACCAGGTGACCGATTTGCTCAAGATCAAAAAATATCTTGAAAAACGTGAGTATTAAGCGGGAAATACTTGTTATCCGAGTTCATATTAAGGATGGATTAATTGTAAATTATAAAAAATTGTACTTGGGACAACCGTACCTAACGACCATTGTATCCGAAATTCTTTTTTGATGGTTTTAACACTGTATAAGTAGTTTAAAGTTGTTTTATTTCCTCTATTATCACGATCGTTTAAAAGGATCTGTCATCGGCCGCCAGCACACCTGATAACTTCAATGGCTATGACCTTGACACACTTTGTGTCACGTCACTTGAGACTGGTACCCCAATATTTCAAGGGCCACGAACAAATATTCGTAATTCGTGATAGTGAAGCGAACATTGAAACTGAGCATGTTATTTGAGGAATCAAGGCAGTGACGTAAAAGTGTGGCTTGGCTGCTGGTCGCATTGTTGTAGATGTCAGCAAACGTTAGAAAATACTTTTATATTGTAACAAACAATAAAAGTGAAGTACAAACAGCCATAGGCATAACCACTACCTAAATTGAACGTTTTTAAAACTTATTATTTTTTTTTGCTGCTGTTTAATTTATAAGTTTCAGATTACAGGTCTAAGTTGCCTCATTTGCATGTTCTGTTAATTGGCGTACGGATAATTAACGTTCTACTATAATACCGAAAATTATGTTTTAAATGCTCCTTGGGCACTTATGTCTATGCTATGAAAAAAGGGGGAAAGATTGCTAACACAAATTCTCGATAAAGCCTAGATCTATTTACCCCACACAAGCCCCATATTCCAACCACGAAACGATTGTGTTTTTAACAAGTTTCAAACTTCCAACCATGGACGGTTTCTACCTAGTAAAGACACCACTGATGCATATGTACTGTGGGTCACGCAGCTTATTGGTTGTGCACTCCTGGCAGGAAGAGTCCAGTCAAGAGAAAGCGAAAAGCCCACGAGTTCCACACAAAACTAAAAAACCATAATGAATGTAAACAAACTAATTTCACTGAAGCTGATTAAAAATATGTGGCATATAGGTAACCAAAATACAGCAGAACTTCGATTATCCAAACTAATTGGGACTGAAGGGTTTTCGGATAATCCAATTTACATGCACACTAAAAGAGGAAACCCTTTTTCTTTACTCAATTTTAGTTTTCTTTGTGAACTATGGTTGAGTGTGTACGACTACTGAAAAAAGTTGCATGAAATGACTCCAGGAACATAAATTAAGCATAGTCAATGCCTCTTCATTTCTAAAAAAAAAAAAAAAGGCTACTTTCTGAATATTTTGTAAAAATGGGAGTTCAGATAATCAGGGTGTTTGGATAATCGGGGTTCGGATAATAGAGGTTCTACTGTAGTCCAAATCATGAAACAAGCATCATGTGTTTAATAACTGTTGCAAATTTGGTAGTAAAAGCAAACATCATTGAATGCAAGACTGTGAGTACAGTGGGGGATAGACAACAAAACTGTATTTCAATTTTGGCGAAATGTAGACATCGGAACGTCACTGGAGGTGAGCCAGTGATGTAGCATTCTTCAGTGAATTTTGGGCTTTAAAGTAAAAGCAATAGCACAACGGTACCAATACAACAGAAACTAAAGTGCGCAAGTATCCGACTTAACCCATTTTATATCAAGAGAGTACTAAACCACTTACGTCTGCTTTACTAAGCAGCATGATACTACTCTTGTGTGTGTTAAATTTTTCTCGCACAATTCCATCAGCCTGCGTTGCATTGTTTATTATTGTGCGATACTTTGTTGCATTCACACGCATTGGTTCTGTGAGCTTTTCAGACGTGACTCTTGTCCACCTATCTTTGAACTGTGACCGTAACTGGTTATCGGATTCCTGTTCGTCATTTAACATTCGGTCAGCCTACGGAAACAAAAGAATAATTTAGAAACTTTACAGCAACAAGGTAATACACCACTAAAAATATTCTACAATCCATTGCAGTGTGTAAAAGTTGCAACGTTAATAAACTGTAGTGACTAATGAATACTGCACTTTGTTTTGTCATTTTATACCATGTACGGCATTTTGTTTAGCACTTTTCCATGACTAAAAAGATAACGGGTAACTTGCGCACCTCACTTCAATGTTAACTATAAAATGTAACGCACAAAAATATTTCTTTTAGCCTTTTCAAGCCCTTCATTAAATCCTTAAATTTTATACAACGGTTAATAGTTTAATTTAGGTGAATAAACCTTAACCCACTGATATATCGGTATCGGGATATCAGCAATGGATTGGTACAGTATCTGCAAGATATACCACCCAAACTTTATTATTATTAAGTAACCAAAGCCTATCATTAATTAACAGTATCGTCCATTCGACTATTAGCCAAATTAGTAAGTTACAACAAGCGCAGCTTGCCTAAACAGCCAGTTTAGCCTAGTGCACTTTAGCCAGAAGCCAAGTCATGAGTAATCCAGATCAGACTTACAGCTTAGTGGTTCCAGACCAGCTCAGGACCTACCTGTTCACACTGGCTAGATCAAGTCCCAACTAGTTCAACACGGATAAGCCCAGACCTGGCCAGGGACAAGTCTGGACATTCAGTCAAACCCAAGCACAAGATCAGTTAGCCCACTGGGGTATATAAGCAAGCCCCCAACAGAATAAATCAGACTTGAATTCCAATTCTGACACTGAGAGGCTACCATACACTGAGCACCCCTGACTCGGGAACCTTCATGCAGAAGTTAAGTAGAAATGAACATTAGTCAGGACTTAGAATAGTCAAAGTGTTGAATACTAGAACTTAGGCCTAACACTAGCAAGGTTGCATTAGTAACACCATTAGTATAGAGCCCCAACCCCATTAAGTTAAGAGTGCTTAAATTCTTGGGATTTAAGAGGGAGTATATATAACTAAAAATTGTTAGCAAAAAGAGTAACAAAATTCACCAAGTCAATAACGCACAATGTCGCATCGCAGAAATTAGTCCATTTCTCCAAATTTTCGACAGTTCAACTGGAGGATGATGGAAAAACGTCTGCTTTCTTCAGGCAAATTTAAAGTAATTCGCTGCTTTGGGTTACATATGACTTGCTGTTGACTTTTGAAACGCACCGCTTGCAAGGCCTCCCGATTGTATACGGCGCTTCCACTCCTCCACGACGCTGGTGTGGATGTCCCCTCTCATAAGATACTGGATTCCAGGGGTTTATTATCCTTCTTGTGCACCTGGATTGCCAAGGATTCCAAACCTCTAAGGTGCTTATTTTTCTTTGAATTCGAAACCAAAAGGGTGTGAGTATTTTCCTGCAACGCCGTGTTTCCAAGCGGTGGACTGTGACGCCATTCTCTTCCTTATTTATTTTTTACATCAGCCATTTGTTGCATTGATCTATTTCTCAATCTCTTTCGTGTCTCATCCAAGTCGATGTAACCCAACCCAAGGCATCGAATTACTTCAAACTTAGCCTGAAGAAGACAGTTGGCAGGTGTTTTTCTATCATCCTCCACTTAAACTGTCAAAAATTTGTGAAATTACTTCAATTTCGCAAATTTTCAACAGTTCAACAGATGGGGAAAATGTCTGCAATGTGAGATTGTGCATTATTGACAATCTGAATTTTTTGGTTTTCTCTACTCCTACAGTATCATGTGTTTGCACATTTTTAAAATCAACAAGAATATGAAACCTTAAATTCGTGGATTTAGAAGTTTCCGTAAATTTAAACTATGGACAAATGAGTTACACTTAAAAAAATACACACAGTCAGTACAAACTTCGCAACTTTGTATTACGTGCAACAGTGTGTGTACAGTACGAAGTCATCTTTTAACATTTCGCTATAGAAAAGTGATGGTTGATAAACTGCCTGATTTGATTTGAAGTTGCCTAAGTAACGCCAGTACAACAATGAATTGCAATCAAAAACCTCTTTTCATTTGCTTATCCTCACACTACCGATGAAACATTGATAAGAACAGAAAGTTCCATGCCAACAGTGAGCTAACTGTATCGGTGGTAGCGGTCAAAACTACCCACCCTTACATAAACGACACGAAGCTAACTGAACTTGAAAAGAATACATGCAGGATGTTACCTCATCTAGTATTTCTTTATTGCGTTGTAGAAGTTCCGGTAAGTCCTGCAGAAGTTTCTCGATAGCTGCAAGGCCACCACGATCCCTAACCGTTCTAGCCTTGTCCTTCAACGATTGAGGGACGGAATCACCCGACATGTCTTCTAAAGCAGCAGGAAGGTTTAGTGATGCCAAAATACTAATTGAAACAAATTACAATATTACAAACAGGCAAATATATGATGACATAAAACCTCTCCTCCACGCAAAACTTACCTGTTTACAAGCTGAGTGTTTTCTCGCAGTTTAGCAATTTCACCGTTAACTACTTCAGCTTTTCGCACCTCATACATGGCTAATGCTTGATGGAGAGGAACAGGCATCAATGCCTCAAATAGATCTAAAGAGAGAAAAAGATCACTGTAACAGTAAAATACGATCGTTATCGTAAACTTACGTCACAAAATAAAAAGTACTCGCTTCTCGGGTCTAGGCATACAAAAATAATCTGTGTGCTTTTATGAAACATTTGCTGCACGATTTATAAGTCAGTGGGTCTTTAGACATATTGCAAGTTTTTGAGGATCTGTCAGTGTCTAGCCAAAGCAATTCTAATGTCCTTAACTTTCATAGACTGTTTTTCTGATATTTTGTCTTGCCATGCTAATTTTGCTTCCATACCCCCCCCCCCCAAAAAAAAAAAGAAATTTGTTTCTCAAGCATTATTTACAGACCAACTAACACAAGGTAACCTGGTGACCGGAATTTTTATTTAGTTACAAAATAGCTAAAACTGGTAGTAACTACAATTTCTGTGTGGTTACCAAATCTCAGCTGTGTCACAGCTTATGAAAACTATAAAAGCGTTCGTTTTAGGGCTGGTACTTTCCGGTTTTTTAGTTATCCGTTTAACCGGTTTTTTTTCCGGTCGGTTACACGAAAACCGTTTTTCCGTTTTCAGCAAAAAATACAGCCAAAAAAAATTTCACCACTGTGTAATACACTATTAAAAAACAAAGCTGAAAAAAAAATATGATTTAGTCCTTGGTAAGACAAGCACAATTATTGACTACATGTTGCATTTTCGGATTTAAACTAGAAGAAAGTTGACGTTGATAAATTTAAGTACTTACTTTATCAAGAATTTTGACTTTATGTAGCTTTAAAATTTCTACAAGATGTCAAATTTTACATCTTAACAACAACGTAAGCCAAAAACAAAACAACAAAATTTAATACGTTTTCGTTAATATTCCATTAATTTCAAATTATGAGCCAGAAAAATTTGCATGTTTGCGTTTTCCGGTAGCAACGCATTTCGTTTACGTGTTATGACGGCGCTTCCCTGCCGTTCGCGCTAGGTATAGACGAGTCCACTTCTCCATGAAGCGGGGAGGGCAGATGCTGGCCAGCATGTCTTTAACTGCCTCGTGTACGCGCTGGCGATCAGCAGTTTGTTTCGAAGAAAGTAAGCAGCTTCGATGGGACAACAAGCCCATGCAGATTATTTGTAAATAAGCTGCCCCCTACCCACCCCGGTTTTCTACTTGCACTGATTTTGAGTATTTGGATTAATAGGCCTAAATGATTACACTTGGCTATTTTTTGGCTCGTTCACCGCGGTTTTTGAATGGTGCCCGCATCAAACGTTTTTCGGATATGGGTTTTATAATCCGTGTAACCGAACGTGGAACGGTTTCCGGTTAACCGTGTAACCGATCCCAGCCCTAGTTCGTTTACAAACATAATTAAATCTAGCAAGAAGTCGTAATTTTTAACACGAACTGTTTAAAATAGAAATTTGTGTGTGCGATATTTTACTCTTTAAAATGGCTCGAAAAAACAAGGAAGGGATGTACGTAAAGAGCAAAAAAAAATTTTGAAGCCAAATATGAAAGCAACACTGCATTAATCACAGAATAATATATCAATGTTGAACCTTGGTTTTTGCAATAAAATGTCACCAGAAAACTACACAAAATTTCAACAAAGAACAACAAAACAAAAGTGTATCCAAATTGTCGTGGAAAACACAACGAAGAAAGGACTTCAACATAGATACCGTTCATCTTTATAAAAGTGTACAAGCACAACTTGATGAACCATCATATTTTAAAGGAATACTATATTCAAACGACACACTTAAAGGGCATAGCTGAATGCAAATGAAGGATACAGTAGTGCTTTAAGATGAAGCATGGCCAGTAGGGATCGACCGGCTACCGTATCCGAGTCGGTTCCGGATAATTTGATGTCAGTGCCGGATCGGTTCCAGATCTAGGTGCCCAATCCGGACCGGTACCGGATACCGGGTAATTCACACATAAAAATGAAATAAAACCATTTTATTTTTTCTCCCTTATAAGTTGCAGCTATGGTGTTAATTTTCGCTTTGTTTCACATTATTTTCTTACATTAAACACGTAGAAGTCTTACGCTATTATGAGTACCAGAATAGTATAATTACATGTAGGCTACAGAACTGTTTTTGCAATGTTGCTAAATTCTGCAAATTTTTTTGAAACAGTCAAACAAAGCACTCATTAGGTTAATCGGTAAGAAAACATTTTTTCTAGTTGAAGGATTTCTCATTGTTAGCCTACTGCTTCATTTCGAAAAATAATTAGCATAATTTTGCAGTATTTGTGAAACCAGTATGTTGTCCACTTATTTTAGATTAAAATTATTGAATTTTGGTTGCATTAAAACAAAATCAAAACAGGTCTTTTATTTACAACTTTAAATTGCTTTCGTTCCGTTTTGTATTGCGTACAGTATAACAAAGACCGAAAGCAAAAAAAAAAAAAAAAAAAAGGAACGAAACCAACACAAAAAAAGCTGTATTTTTTTTTCATTTTATGAACAAAACTGTCTCGACTCTTGCAACATGGAAGTCATCTTTGATTTATCTTTGGTTTATATTTGGTTTATCTTTGGTTTATCATGCCATTATTTATTATTGTTGATGTCGTCATTAAACCGTCTTACTTTTCGAATTTAACCCCTTGGCATCTAAACCACGATTTATCGTCACTTCACAACCGTTTCTGAAACTCCCGACGCACTCTCGATTCAAAGCCCCGTTTGCAAAGAAAACCCGCCATTGCATACAACGGAGGTGTAATTCCGACTGAATTAGGTACTTCGGAACGCATATTTTGGATTCATTTAATTTAATATCATCTTTTAATTACCTTAATTGATGTTTTTGTTGGCTGTGTCGTCAAAATTGACGTGAAATTGCTTTTGTTTGCTAAAACTAGACCTTGGTTCAAGCTGTCGTAACTCAACAATGCAACAAACGGCCACCATCTTGGTCGCGTTGGAATGCTGGGATTCCCCGATTGGCATGTGTATAGCACGTGATCACTATCGCGACGGGGGCCAGTCACAAGTGACGTCACGCGAAGAGAGTCAAGCTCACAGCCATTGAAGCTAGCATGTGTGCGTCTATTGGCGGACAGCCAGCAGGGAGTGGGAGCGCGATGGTGGCCGTACACTGATAGCTATCTGCGATAGCGAATATAAATTAGAAATAAAACAACTTTAAACTACGGTATTAAAAACTTAAAAAAAGGATTTTGGAAGCTGTAAACAACTCTGTAATAGAGGAATAACTAGAGGACCATCGTTTCAAGGTATCCCATGTACTGCAACTGAAGATGAATATTTTCTTAAGCGCATTTACGTAGTCGAACTTCACCTTTTCTTTTTAGTTATGAAAACCTAATACGATTATCCCAAGTATATTTTTGTGCACTAATTTACACTGTAATTATTACATCTGCAATTTTTTATACCCGCAGATCGCGTAGTTATTTTACATCGATTTATTTTACCGAGGCATGCAACATGTTTACGGCGACATGTTTTGGTTGTGTTGCAACCGGTATCCGACTCAATATAATGGCCGGATCCGGATCTTGCCGGACATCGTATTATCCGGCGCCGGATCCGGATATATCCGGAGTCCGTCGATCCCTAATGGCCAGGTAAGGGTGCATGGTCCTGCCACGATAATGAGCGAATAGGTCTGACCGAGGGAAGCGGGATTGGCCTGGTTCCCTTCTTCAGGTTTAGCAGGTCAGCAACGAAGGCGCTGTCGGCCATAGCAGAGCGATTAGGAAGAAAATCCCAGGGACGACTTCATCTTCTTTATCACATTCTGGAGGAAGGAGAATGGGGTCCAGGAGTTGCTCAGGTTGTCCGTTACCCATGCCTGGGAGTACGGAAACGGAGAGAGATACAAAGTTCTGGAGTTGGGCGTTGGAGCAAGTGGCTGATAGATCAACCGAAGCTGTTCCCCATGCCAAGAAGATCGACTGGCAGATCGTCTGTGACAGGCGACACTCAAGTCATCGAAATTTTGTTCGTCCCAGACGATTCATGGTCAGAAAACTCAGAATATTGAGCTTCAAGAAAATAAGTCTGGGTAGAAGCGTCACTTGAAGCCTGTAGCACAGGGTGAATAGGTAGGACATTTCCTCATGAGGGTACGGAAATGAGTGCCACCTGCTCTCCAAAAGGATGCAAGAAAATTAGTGATAGGGTACATCCTTTTAAGGGCAGCACTGAACATTGGTTAGAAGCCAAAACCTACCCTTTCATGGAGATACACAGCAAAAGCGGAGACTAGCTGTCAACTTAGCCTGTGTTAATTTAATTAGCTTTTTATTTTAATGGGGTTTTGATACATGTACTTTAATTTTTGCTTTTGTTTATACACTAGTAACACCAGACTAAGAAACGACGCATGCGACATGACATGTTAATCGAACACAACCGTCGCCAACGCCTATATATCTGTTCATAACAGTTGGCGCAAACACGATATGCTACTTTGCACCAGATGAGGTAAAAAAAAAAGCTGAAGGTTTATATTGAACATGCCAGTTTCGTAATCTTCTAAGATGGTATTTTAATTATTTATTTACGTGCCACATACATTTTTATAAGTCTTATAATACGACCTCAAATGTTCATTAATTTTGTAAAAAATATGATTGATTTAACAAAAATTGTTACACAAAATCATGCAACACGCGCTCATCTCTGCACGGCCACCTCTAATACTGCTCACAATCTTTCAATCCTCCCCCCACCAGTACTCTGACTGGCATTTGGCCGCATCACTTTTTTAATGGTAGAGGTGCCCCTGGAGCCAGTAGCTGCATATTAATTGGGGGGCTAATGTAAGTTGGGTATGGAGCGACACAACTGCCCATATGCTGTCTATTTTTAGCTTTTTATCACTTTCGTAAGGATTGTATGAGCGCCCGCTCAGAAATGTTGCTTTCTGTTTGTTACGTTTACTTGCGTGGAAACCTTTATTTTCGTCGCCGATTCAATATCTCGGCATAAACCCATCGTCATGGATACAAGAGCCTCATCCAATGCCAATGGTGATAAGAGAGCGTGCCGAGGCCAGACAACTAAAAGAATGTGCCACACAGTTTGTTGAATTTGGAGACTTCTGACCCTGCTAATTGGACCGCGTCCCTCTTTGAAGTAAACTAGCAATAATGAACATTGACGTGTCCACGGGAGTCAAATAAACTCCGTTAGAGCAAAGTAGGGAAAATAGTAAGAAACGTGCAGCTCAAGGTACTCTTCTCAGTCTGAAAGCCAATCCGGTCAACAAAATCGATAGGATGGCCGTGACGAGCCACCCGTCAACACCATCTCAATTTACCCGTGTTGGGGACTCGTATGCAGCCGTATTTCTTCATCGTACCAGTGCGGCATCGCTTAACCCTAACAAAGGTTCGAAAGCAGACTTCGTTACTCCCAAAACCTGGCCGGAGTGCGTCATGATTACGCTGGCCCCAATGTAACGTAATGGGAAAATATCCAGCGGACGCTGTCATTCCAAAGTTTCCCCGAGTTAAAAATTTTCCTTAGCGCTTTTACGTAGCCAAACTGTAAATTTTTTTTTAAATAATGAATATGTAGTAGGATGGTCCCCATTATATTTCTGCTCAATAATTTACAAATAAATATAATTATTCCTTCTGCGATTTTTTAATACTCCTAGACTCCTACTCCTAGATTAAAATTTATTTTCCTGAGGCATGCAACTTGTTCGTGGCAGCTATATTTTGGCCATAGGAAACGCAGAAAAATGAAAAATGGTGTTAGGCTCAAAAGGGTTAAAACTTGAATCTTGTACCTGAGTCAAGTACTTTTAACTAATTGTGGTTGTGTTTTTTAGAAACGTGTGGTGTGGTTGTATTGTAGAAACGTCTGCCATGGGGCTCCAGCAGCTACTGATTCAAGGACTGTTTTATTAGTTCTTTGCTGGTGTTTGAACATCCTTACCAACATTCTCAGCGAATTTCTATAGCTAATCAATATAATAAATGTGCTTACCTTTAAAATTTGAGCTTAGTTTTTCAGGAAGAGGTATTACTTTTGCGACAGCCGCTTTTCCTATTGGTGGCAAAGTTTTCACATCAGGAATGTGTTCATGATAAATGAAATCATTGTCTTTCTTTGTCTCGTCGTAAGCACGCTGAATGCGACCTTGCCATTCCTTATAGGAACCAACCACCCCCGATCTTGTTTCGGCAGCTTTCATTAACTCCATGGCATGCTAAACAAAAATATTTCCCGGACATCTTGTTACAAGAAACTTGGCAACACACCAACATACCATACTTCCGTAATCACATTAATGCTGTAAATCAGTACCTGTAACCTGGACAATTCTTCGCCTACAGCTTTGTCGGACTTTGCAACTTGTGACTGAAAATATTCAGCCAGACCGTGGTAGGCAGCTTGCTTCCCTGCCACTGTAGGAAGCCAATCCTGAAACAAGCAATCACATCAATGAAGTCTTGAAAACTATGACTGCGACTTTACTTTAGACTTTACTGAACTCAAGTTGGGACTAGGGATCGACCGGGTACCGTTTTGCCGGATCCAGGTCGGTTCCCGATATTTTGATGTCAGTGCCCGTATCCGGAAACAGATTCCGGAGCCAGGCCGGTATCGGATACCGGGTAATTCACACACAAAAACGAAAAAAAAAAGCTGTTTATTTTTTTCCCCTTATAAGTTACAGCCTTGGTGTTAATTTTCGCCATGTTTCACATTATTTTCTTACATTAAACACGTAGAAGTCTTTCGCTATTACCATGTAGGCTACAGAACTGTTTTGCAATGTTGCTAAATTCTGCAAATTTTTTTTAAACAGTCAAACAAAGCACTCATTAGTTAATCAGTCAGAAAACATTTTTCTAGTTGAAGGATTTCTCATTGATTAGCCCGCTTTCGAAAAATAATTTGCAAAATTTTGCAATATTTGTGAAACCGTTTCTAAAACTCCCGACGCACCCTCGATTCAAAGCCCCGTTTGCACACAAAAACTGACATTGCATACAACGGAGGTGTAATTCCAACTGAATTAGGTACTGTGGCAAGCCTATTTTGGATTTATTTAATTTAATATCGTCTTTTAAGTTTTAATTACCTCAATTGATGTTTTTGTTGGCCGTGTCGTCAAAATTGACGTGAAATCTTTTGTTTGCTAAAACTAGACCTTGGTTCAAGCTGTCGTAACACAACAAGGCAACAAACGGCCGCCATCTTGGTCGCGTTCGAAGCTGGGCTTAGCACGTGTATAGCATGTGTATAGCACGTGATCACTCATCACGGCGGGGGCCATTCGCAAGTGACGTCCGCGAAGCGAGTCAAGGTCACAGCCATTGGAGCTAGCAGGTGCGCGTCTATTGGCGGACAGCCGGCTGAGAGTGGGAACGCGATGGCGGCCGTAAACGGATTGCTGTCAACGATAGCGAATATAAATTAGGAAATAAAACAACTTTAAACTATTTCTACGGTATTAAAACTTAAAAAAAAGGATTTCGGAAGCCGTAAACATCACTGTAAAGGAAGAATAACCAGAGGACGATCGTTTCAAGGTCTCCCATGTACTGCAACGGAAGGTGAATGTTTTCGTTAACTGCGTTTATGTAGTCGAACTTCAACATTTTTTTTTTTAGTTATGAAAACCTAATACGATTATCCCAACTATATTTTTGTGCAATCATTTACACTGTAATTATTACATATGCAATTTTTTATACCCGTAGATCGCTTTAGTTATTTTACTACGATTTATTTTACCGAGACATGCAACATGTTTACGGCGACATGTTTTGGCTGTGTTGCAACCGGTATCCGGCTCAATATTATTGCCGGATCCGGATCAATATAATTGCCGGATCCGGATATATCCGGACTCGGTCGATCCCTAGTTGGGACCCCCATCTTCGAGCCCTAGAATCACTTTCCATCTAGCACTATGAAAAATATGTCATTCCCCTGAATGAATCTTCAACCCCCTTCGTTCCAACGCATCACACAACTAGTGCACGACAAACTAACCACGCACTTCTCACATAGTTGAAAAAACAACAGCCTTCCAAACATCGGAGGCAAAAAAACGTTGTTTTCAAATTTGGATCTGGAAGCAGACGAAAGCAGTCATGATGATGATGTAAGTAGACAAAAAAAAAACAGCCTAAAAAGACAGGAAGACAACGAAAGCAAGTATTTTCCAGCATCTGTTCTTCGAAAATTTGCCAAACTCGGTGTTTGTTTAGTGTTTGAACATACAGCGTACTAAATTCAACATAATGTTTTGTAAGGTACTTTTACCTTACCTTATCCCATAATGGCTTTAGATTTTCTTTCTGCATTTGCTTCAAAGCGTCAGCATATAAATCTTCGCACTGAGCACTCACTTTAGCTACAATGGCATCTTTCATCTTATCTGAAGGAGCATCATAAAACAAACATATCATGGAATTAATGCATGTATGGATGAATGCAAGGCGAAACAGCTTAGCTATTACGAAGAGATGCGTAATTAGATCTCAATGAAATACAAAAAAATTGTTTAGTTGTCGCATAATATTAGACATCCCAAAATAGTAAATACTGACAACCAAGTTTTTTCCCCCCTGTTGAATACCAGCAATGAAGGCAGGGTCGACAGCTTCCTTTTCACCATAGCTGATCCTAAGTAGCACACTAAAAAAAAAATCTGTAGATACCAAATCCTGATCCCGTAACTGCTCTTAAAATCACGATTAACTAATAAACTTTCTATGTATTTCAAGAATAATTACTTTTGAACTCGTCGTTAATGAACATAAATGGACGCAAATATTTTTTTTAATATTGGCTTAAAATACTAATATTAGATATGCTAAAATCATTTTAATGATGCAAACTATTTTAATAGTTAATACAAAGACTGAACCAGTTGGTATTAGCTCGGCACAGTAAGAAATCTTAAAATCAGTCGAACACTATCCCCAACCTACCAACAGGAGAGTGGCACACCCATGTTTTTCAACTCGATACCGATACTTTCTTATATTGAGTATTGGTATCGTAATACTTTTTCGATACTGATACCTTTTTAAAGAAAGTAGTTGGAATATACAAGTCAAATGACTCAATCTACAGCGTCTTTATTACTCAATTACAATTAAACTTCAGACAAAATATATGGGATGTAAGTAGCGTTAAACTTGATTTCCTTATTACGTCAAAAAAATAATAAAATTACCCATAAGAGTTTTACTATAGCCCAGCGGTTTCAACGAAATTTCATTGCCTTGGTTTTACTTTGCGTATCCTATAAACAGAACTCTTTTGTACAGCAATTTGAAAGTAAATTTGGACTAGCCTACACAGAATTTACTTAAACTGCATTTACTTAAACAGAATTTACGTAAACAGAATTTACTTAAACTGCAACACAGACATAATTATATATTATTTATAATGTAGTTATGAAGCATCAAATGGGGAATTTTTTTTTACTTTGAGCTCGTTTAATTCGATCGGTTCACTTCATTAACAGTGCATTTTTTAATACAGTGTACATATTTTATACATTTATTTTTTAGTGTACTAACAATATCAAAAATGTTTTATTACATTTTAATTTTGTAGTAAGTTGAAGCTGAAGGAACATAAATCCTTACGGTATGCCGTGCGACCCGTTGAGACTAACGTTTGCAACATTTACACAGACTAGAGTTATGTAGCAAAATCATCTTACGCGGAAGAAAAAACAAAAAATGAATGTGTTGGCAGCATTTACATACGACAGGAAAGCCAACATGGATGCATGCACCATTAATTAAAATTATGTTTAAAAATACACAAAGAATTTGATTTAATAATACAATGTGTATTCAATTTAATTAAACAATTTTAAAAAAGTTTAAAACAAAACTGGTTACACTTTCACATCCTCTAATTTGTTGATAGGAAACATTTTTACTTTTACGAATAGTACTAACCTTTTCGTAGCGCTGCATTAGACCCGTATCATAGAATTTTCGCTTTCATGACATATCCCTAATGGTTAGTGAGCTGACATGCCCTAATATTTTCATTTTCTGGATAAACTACTGAGAGAAACATTCACGCTTGACGATTTTTGCAGCCTGGATGCACACGTTAATAAAATCAGCATGCAACTTAATAACAATAAAGTCTAAATAATAACAATGTTACGCACAAATTGGGGAAAGAGTCACTATTTTTAATTTCGGCCAAGAAAAATTAAACAGTAGGACTCAGGGGCGATCAGAGGAGGGAGCGCATGTGGCTTCTATCCCTAGGCCCGTGCTTCATGAGGGCCCAGCTCATAGGCTGAGGCTACAAAATAAAACTGCAGAAAAAAAAGTGTTCTGCGGGTTCATCTGCACACAGACCGTGGCTTGGGGGGGGGGGGGATAGCATGAGGAACCCTACTGCCCATGGTATTGTATTACTAACAATCAGAATGCAGACAAGAGATTTAAATGAAAAAGCCAAAAAAAAAAAACCCTCAGGTTGACCACGAAAGTGTGATGAGTGGTCCCAAACAAATACACAATTTGAAGCCATATGCCTCCCTGACCTCTGGGCAGCCCTGGTAGGACTCTTAACTTATTAAAGCTTAACTTATTAAAATCCATCTTTATGAGCTTGCAAACAAGTAGTAGTTGTTTTTAGAAAGTTGTAAAAATAAAAAAATAAATTCAGTCGACAGCGAAAGGCAAGGCTACTGCCTAAGGTGAAAAGAAAATTACAGATTTATGTCACACAACCATACAAAAAAGTTTAGTTCTGGTTGGTTGCATGTATCGGATGAAAATAGATCGTGCTGATCCGATACCGAAACCACGGCATCGGCACAGCCCTATTAAATATCAAAACTGATTTTTTTTCGTGGCCTAAATAACAACAACCTACCACCAGTAACTTTAAAGAAAAAGCTTTCTTGTGCTTGTGCCATCATCAGTGCACTAAGAGCAGATAAGGTATCCGGGAGAAGATCAGGCGTTGGTTCTTGCAGTATGCTGGACATTACTGTGTTTTTGAGGTGGGTAAAAGTGCCACTTGCTTGCTGAAAAGGAAACAATTACAAGTAAGATACTCATACATCATATGATATGATGATAAAAATTAATAACTCCACAACACCACAGGCACAAGGGTGAATCAAGCTGACTAAAGGAGGTTTCCCAACTCTCCGTTTGTTTCCTTTCCCTAGCAGTCTTCCGGGTTTTCCCCGAATATTTTCACAATTGTTTAAAGTTTCATTGGTGTAGGTGGGGCCATACCACCCCTTCAATCCGAAACACGGGGATGCGGCCCTAGGACTTTTATCGTCACATTTTTAATCCACCAAACGAAGTCGCCCTATTAATGTGGTAGCATACCAAAAAAAAAAAAAACACATTGAAAAAAGACACTCAAAGTTAGGTCAGCAAGTCAGAAAAATAGTTTACTATTTTTACCCCCAACAAAATAAGTGTGTTAAATAATGTTAAACGTGTGTTCAATAAATTTGAGCGACTGTCTGGCAAAGTGTTACTGCTTTGTGATATACTGCTGTATGATATACACAAAGCAGTGACACTTTGCCAGACAGTCGATCAAATAGTTGAACTTTTAAAGCTGAAATGCACTGAACATCTAAACAATTTTTTTTCATCACGTTTAGGTTGCAGCAAAGCACTAACTACAACGGATCCAACAATTGCGTTGCAATTCTCATTACTGTATGTTATAGACGTTATCCATCGGGTGGTGCTTGGAGCAGGTGAAACCTAACAAATAAATCGATAGAAAACACTAAGTAAATGAACGTCCCAAGCACAGGTACACTGACAACATTTGCTTTCCAAAGCTCTTGAGAAAGCAGTTTCAGGTCATGCCGTGTAATAAACTAGGGATGTAGTGTTTAGAGATTTTATAAAGCTTCTTTTGGTTTCCTTCACGTCATTACTATGATTTGTATTGTCGCCCCAAGGTGGCGTTGTTAATTAACTATAAAATCATTAAATGATAAGGCTGGGCCGATACCGATCTCTGCCGATATTTGCAGTATCGGTATCGGCGGTAAAACCCACACAAACCAAATCGAAGATATTTTCACTTCTCGTCGACCAAATTTGACTTTTGAATACACCATTTTGAAGGTTTTTTCAAAGAAAACGTTAATTTATGTAGAAGCACACACTTTGTCTGGTTAAATATAAATCTACACAATTTTTTTTCTTTATTAGGGACTCTTCATGAATTTAATTTATTTATTTGAAATAACTGCAACGCCCCAAGGAGCAATTAAGCTGTTAAAAAGAAAGAGAAAAAAAGATCGGTATCGGCAGATTTTTTTCATCGGTATCGGATCGGTAAAAAGTGGTATCGGCCCAGCCTTATATAAATATAAAATAAACAAGACTGCAGCCACCCAGTGCTGTATACCTCGAGTTGAATTCAAACGATGTCTCCACCTCACTCTCTCCCATTCATGCCTCTACGCCTATTCGCCTAGTATGCTAGCCGTAGTCCCTCGACACATCAAGGGACAACACGAATACATTCTAACATGCATCCACCAACTGTTAGTTAAATGCTACCTGGGACCTTTACCTGAAATAATTTGGCCATGAGTTTCAGTGCTTCGTCATTGTCTGTATTCTGACTAGCTGCTATCTGGCTTTGCATTGCGCCAATATTGAAAAGAATGCACACCTTTTCATATGACACTGACGACAAAGCTGAAATCAAATAAGTAACATTAATAAGATAAATGTGCATTTACGTATTTACTTTATTTCACTATGACCTAACAGTAAAGTACAATAATTTATAAACAAACAAAAACCAGAAGCGTAATAACCTAATGGTGATAATATAACATAATTATGATGAATACGACAATACATACGCGATTGCTGCCACTATGTTCAGTAACACAAGAGTTGTCATGCCCAAATGCCCAAGATATTTTCTGCACACTTAGATGCAGTTTGTCATGGGGCATCCCCTGCTCCCAGTCCGCCTGGTGCCCATGACCCTGTTGCGTGTGCCACAGAGCAGCTCCTGTAGTCATTCCCGCCACAGAGTTCGAGCTGCACAGACATGCACCTGCGAGCATGGCAGCACAGAAGCGGCAGTCGAGAGAAGGAGAGCCAGTATATGACTCCCAACCTAAGCAGTGATGTAACAGTGTTGACAAGATCAGGAATAAACCCAAGAGTTGCGGTAAGATTGAACTTGTGAGAGTGAGTGAACGAAGTTGAGAGTAGGAATCCCATGGCAACGCAGTAGCCAACACCATCCCGGCAGCTGCATTGTCACATCATGGCGATTCCGAACAGGGACCTTACCCGTTTTTTAACCTCCATGGACCCTAGGACTAAGAAGAAAACCATAATGACTCTTCCGGTGCAATTTGTGAGTAGACTTTGTCATGAACTGAAAACTTAGCCGAACTTATCCTTTCGTTTTTGAGTAGTGAACCGCGTCACCATCACCTCAAATTCAGCTTCAAGAAATTCGTAAATATTAACGTTTCGGACATTCATTATGTGCATGAGTTTGTAAACGTGAAATTCCAGTTAAAAAACTGTGCTTCATGGTGTCAATTTTATTGCCTCACCAGTTGGGAAATTTCGAATTGAGAACGTTAACGCTTCATGGATGAACTCGCTGGTCACGCGATCGTCGGCTAGCTGGTTTGGCGCGAAAACTTGGCGTCTTTCTCGCATGCTCTCGCTCCTTCACGTTGAACTGTCATGGCGGCGCGCGATCGATGCGAAACAAGATGGTGGCGTCCATTGGTAGTAACACGAAATGGCGGCCACAATCGCATTTCGGCTTGTATCGTCAAACTTCGGGATTTTAGTGTGTTAAATCAAGAAATCTATTGTTCGCCCACAGATGAGAGTGCGTGTGTGTGTATCCGCCTATGCTGGCGTGTACTTTAGATCCAGATTTTCTTGAGAAGTAGTATGCTCCGTGAACACATGGGTACCCTAGCGAGTGCACACGGTTGTATCTTCAGGAGTTTTGCAGCGTTTATTGTATTGCTGTTCCCGACAAAGTTCAGTGCTAATCACGTCGCCCGTTATTCTGGACAGTGCCACGGTTTTCATCATGGAACTATGAAGGATTCCAGGCAGAACTGCCACGGTGGATCCTGTGCAACTGACCGAAGCATTGTTAGTTTGTTACACGAACATCTTGACCACATGCAGTTACTGGCTGATTCTGTATTCGTTCTTGTAGACCAGTACAGTCACTTGATGCACCATTTCGGGGACACACTCATATTAATGCATACTGTACAGAGTGAATTGAAAGGCAAATCTGTACCCTTCGCAAAGGAATGGTTAGACTGGGTCTCAGAAGATGAAGACGATAATCAGCGAGATGTTGACTCTTCCGACGTCCCTGTGGACTTCCGACAGAAGACTTCTTTACCTGCAATTGAAACACAAGTGCCATCGGCGACAGAGGCAAACCACTAACCAGCGCTGTCTTACCCGAACATCGATTGTGTTACCTGATCCTCACAAGTTGCGGCAACAATCAAGTATCCACTTTGCCAACGGGAAAGTGCATTTTCCTGGTCCAACGCCAGAGCTGCACAGACAAATGACAGCAATTTTAGTTGATCCCCAGCCATTGCTTCCTGTGCGGATTAGTCAAAGTGCGAGCGGGCGTACGAATAACTTATTTTTATTCTTGTCCCCTGCAAAGTGGAAAGGTGATTTATCAACAGCATCACCAGGAATTCATGAAGTCTCTAGTGCATCGCAAAGTGTTTGGTCATTCTAGAGGCATGGTGACGTCGCTACAAAATGTACACGGTGGAAAGACCCATTGCTTGAAAATTTAATTTCTGCTGAAGGTGTCTCCATGCAAATGAATGCATCTTGGTGCAAGTTTTTCCATCCGCCCCGTAAGAAAATGGTTGGCAGTGCATGGCTTGTCTATGACGGTCCGGATCAGTGTTGCTTAGTGCAAATGTCTGCATCGGAGTGCAAGTTTTTCCACCGACCTCGCAAGAAACTGGTCAGTTTCGTGCAACCTCACCCGAGTGTTCCTGAGCAGTTCGCAGCATCTCCCTACCGATTTTTTTCCTTTGCCCAGGAAGAAAGCGTGCAGATTACTGTTACTATCCCAACCTGACACCATTGCAGGGCAGCAACCCAGGCTTCTCTTCAGGTTGAAGTCGAAGGTATATTGTCATCTTGTCAGACTGCATGAAGTCGGAGACATCCCTGTTCTTCTCAAAGTAGCTGCAAGCATAAGAATTTTACATTTTGGGTTAACGAAGCCATTTGGCTGTCACGAAAAACTGTCCTTCGTCAGTCACTGTCAGAACAAACTGTCCGTTCCATCACTGGTTTTGGTTTCTTCCAGCCGCAAGCAAAAACTGTGTGTGTCGCCCCCATGTGTTTGCATTGTTTTTTTAAATAGGCCTATGTTGTAAATAAGCGATTTTTCCCCAACCTAACAATTCTGGCCCCCCCCCCCCCCCTCAAATTTTTGTAACTAGTTTAAGTGAGTCTAGTTCTGGTGAAAAAATTTGCGAAGTTCATCCCCCTAATTTAATCCGTTTGTATGGCAATTTTGCATGGCATCGACGAATTTCGCAATTTTCAATGAAAGCTTGAACCGTAGGTAGGCTATGCGGCAACTTGTAAGCTCTGGTATGGTAACCGACGGAGTGTTTACCCCCAGAGTGTCATGTACGCAAGTGTGTTGCCCAAGCTAGTCTTACCCCTACAGTGTTTACTACTGAATTTGGTTGTGCAAGTAATTTCCCCAAACGTAATTTTTTTCTACAGTTCACAAGCTGGAGTGATGACCCGCTATGTTCCAGGATTGTTTTCATTAAACTAGGAATGAAAGCTTAAGTTCATGAAGAAGTGGATTTTTACATTGAAGGTTTGTCACAAAATGGATGAGTTTTTTAAAGCCAAACTGTGTGTACTTTGTTCAACTAAGAAATTGTGAAGGGTGACAAACTTGTAAGTTCGACGCTTATCTTTGTGTGTATTGTGGTTGGCGATTTTTAAGGTACATAGAGTATGCACGAACCGAAACCGCAAGAAATGGAGAGGGTTGGCAGGGATAGAAAATTTTAGTTCAACCCTTTTTGATAAATGTGGACCTAAGTTTGGCCAGTCCACTGCCCGATTGTTTAGTTGGTTATGATACTGTATGGTAGTCTCTAAGGACCTAAGCCTCCATGTATCAGTTGCCTCGGGGCCCCACGGAAGCCCAAACGGGGCCCCCAACAATGCACTTCTCTTTATGCAAAATATATTTTTTATACTTTTCATTATGACGACTGTTCCACTAATGCATTGCAGCAATTTTAATGTTAAGAAAGGGTGTATTTTTCTTTGACACTCAGTGCCATTTATTGTTCCTCATGGCATCGTAGAAAGTTGCACATTATTACATCTATAGCTTCTCGTTTGTGGCATTCACAAAATCTTGCCTTGGGCAAATGGCCCTGCCACGTGGGCCTCAAATTGGGGTGAAGGGGCACCATATCAGAGTAACTTAGCCCCATACTTCGTATCTGGGTGAGGGGAACTCCTGTTATGATGACGGACCCCGTACCAGGGCAATGGGTGAGAAGCCCCAATATCAAGGTGAAGGCACCTCATATTGGGATGAGGGGCCCGTACCAGGGTAAGGGATGAGGGGCCCCTATATCAGGGCAAAGGGGCGAGAGGGTAAGGCACTCCACATCAGGTGAGGGGCCCCATGTTATGATGAGTGCTGCCCCGTATTTAGGCGAGGGGCCCACGTCTGTGTGAGGGGGGGCCATCTTGAAAGGTCTGCGTCGGGGCCCCAACACGGGTTAATAAGGCCCTGACTAGAGCATGTGATTTTGTCGAGCATCCTTAACTAAGTAAAAGCTTAGCATTGAGAAAGGTGATGGGCTCTAGAATTTCAATGGCTGTGTAAGATTGCAGCATGCTACTCGATTGTTTTCTTGCAAGAAAGATAAAAAAAAAAGATTGGTTTGTACACTTTGTCGTGTAGGCTACCTTGCGTAAGTGTGAACAACAGTTTTGTTTCAATGTCAGATTAGACAAGTGTTGGTTAAAAGCTTTAGGTCTGCATGTAGGCTATTATGAATCAACCATTAATCTATATATACATATAATTACACAAAATCCGCAAGGCATCCAGCAGCAGTAGCAAGCAGGACATACGAAGCAGTCATCTGCATCTGCAGCGCAGCCAGCAGGACATACGGTGCCATCTACCAACGGAACGGCAAATTATAAGATTAGCAGCCAAGGCCCGCTGAGATAGTAGCTGCGCCCAGAACGCAACGGCCAGCAGCGCGAACATACGATGCCATCTACCGACCGAACGGCAACTTAATGGGGGGGGGGGCCCCCCGGGGGGAGGAAGGAAAGGGGAGTGACACGACGCGGAATGAGCAAGCAAAGCGAGCGACTCCGCTAGTGATCAATAAATCGAGTTTAAAAAAAAAATGCCACAACCCAGCGCTTTGACACAACATAGCGAGCAAATGTAAATTAAATTGTTTCAATCTGACTGTACAGATAAACACGAAGTTAGTGTGAGCAATCGTTTTCATAGCTGACTAGTTAAAAGAGTTTGTCTTCGTCTTATGAATTAGGCTTACGGGAAGGTGAATTGTGGTTATGTAATAATTTTTGGAGGAGCATGGGAAGTGCGCAATCCCTTGCTGGCTTGATTAGAACTATTCTGATGTAGGCATTATTTCTAGCTTAGTATGTAGAATTGTTAAGATTTTTTCTTAAGACGACCTAAGATTGTGGAAATGTAGAGAAAGATTTGCATGCAGAGCATTTGTGTCGTGACATTCGTTAGTAAGGGTTTTGACTCAATATCATCTCGATGTAACATATTGTCCGAAGGCCAACATAATTGTGGGAGGGAAGGATGTTATGGGGCATCCCCTGCTCCCAGTCCACCTGGTTTCCATGACCCTGTTGAACGAAGTTGAGAGTAGGAATCCCGTGGCAACGCAGCAGCCGACACTATCCCGGCAGCTGCATTGTCACAAGTTATCAAATACTGCTGCGACCTGCGAGTACCGGTAATTTTTGATATTCAGGAGTATTATTAAATGTGTATGAGGGGGAGTTCTGAACTTCCCCGTTTTCACAACCATTTTCCTCGCTAAATTCAAAATTGTGGAACCATCATCCTGTCTTAAAACCCTGCAAACACTATGGAATGTATCAAAGACCACCACTGTATGTTAACATTTTTAAAGGTCCCTGGCTGCACTAAATGACTACCAATTCCCACTGTTTTACAAGTCGGAAAAGAAGTAGCCAGAGAACAGCATTTCGGCATCAACCTATACTGCAAGTCTCAAACTCACAGTAAACTCGATAACCCATTCATAATACTCCCATCAATTATCGTAATATTCACAATATTGCAATCTGTAGCAAGACTTGCCAAGTTCAACTACAATTTTTCAGCAATCAACTCTCTCAAACTAAATTTTCGCCTTGCCAGCTAAGAAATAAACATAATCACAACAAATTTGATGCAACACAATAAAACACTTACTAAGGCCGATTTTCCCACCAAAGAAGGAACCTTTGTCAAAGGCATCCTTCCATTTGAAGGCTATCTGTAAATGAACAAAAAAAAACAAGCAGTTAATTCACAGAAAATAATTGTTTCAATTAGCGGTGATTCTACCTTAAAAACCAAATCCAAGAAGCGAACTGAGACTGACAGGAAATCATGACTATACATAGTGGGTTGCAATTCATGCATGCTGACACCAGGGGTGTGTGATACTATTGAATTTCATACTGACACCCGATACTTTCTTGCTATCGAAATTGAAAATTGGGTATGAAATTTCCGGTAGTATCGATGGTATCGAAAAGTATCAAATATTCTTTTTTTGGTATCGACACAGTATCATTTATGGTGAAAAGATCTAAACAGTATTAGACAAGGGCGAAACGAATATGGTTTCAGCAAGCAAAATAGCAGAAACATCTGCTTGTTTGGGGCTCCATTCTACTGAATGGCTGCCACCCAGGCCTGGGACAATTTTTACCAATTGATCATTTAATATCAATTAGCTCTAGCAAGCGTAGCCTAGCTCTCATCCACAAAGTATTCTCTGCTGACGAGCCCAAACAAGGACGAAACAGTCTGTCTAGAGATCTTTGTGGGTGAGAGCTAATTGATATTAAACAGTATTAGGCCTGCCTTTAATCATTATGAAGTTGTAAAGACTTGAATGTTACGAGTTTTCCTTTCAGCACTTCATCGGTTACCTTCCATTTAGTTCCTTTAATTCTTAAAGTATTGGTATCGAAAAAAGCACTTTAAAAATGTCACATCGCTTACTTTGAGAAGTCGAGTCCATGTTTACGTCTTGTATGCTTAGATTTCAAAGTAAAGAATATTTACTGTTCCAATATCCTTGCAAATTTTTGACAGTCTGGTTTATCTGGAGTTGGAGGGGCTCAGAACGACTGTCTTCATCAGGCTACCACATCATCATTCACTTCATCGTGATTGTTCGTCTGATGAACGATCAAGACGAAATGAGCCGTGGTGTGTTATCCTGATGAAGACAGTCGTTCTGAACCCCAACTCCAAAAAAAACAAACTGTCGAAAATTTGCAAGGGTATTGAAATAGTAAATATTCTTTACTTTCAAATCTAGGCGTACAAGACGTAAACATAAAAAGAGCGCCAGTATCGATAAAAGTATCGTGATACCAATACTAGGAATAATAAAGTATTGCTATAGAGTTGAAAAACCTAGTATCGCACTCGCACACCCCTGGCAGACACATGATTCAGTATGAACAGAATTTTGAGAATTTCACTGTTAATCACCTGACCTAAGTAGTTACTGTAATTTTATTAAATTTCAGGGATCCAACATTGAGTACAGTTCAAAACAAAACAGTGATGCGAATGTTAGATAGGAACTGCAGAATGATACGCTGTCGTCCCTATGCCATAATCAGTGCGACGGGCAATGCTACATCACAGTACGCCTGGCAATGTTGTAGAATGATTTACCCTGCATCCCCCCCCCCCCCCCCGGTAATCTTCTTATTGTGATTATTTCACCAAAAAATAATGGATTATGAAATTCAAATGCACCATCTGAACTGGTTTTTTTTTTACAGCTTTTGAAGAGTTGTTATTTTCAGGGTTGGGTCGTTGATTTTACAAAAAAACTAAAGGAAGAGGTCCTGAAAAAGTAATTAAACAAAGTACAATCAAACAATGGTGACTACATGGACTAGTAAACTGATGCGATTTTCCACGCAGTTGGAACCAAGATGGATGACTACAGTACTTTCAACAAACGGATCGATCATTCTTGACATTTGGACACGAAAAATTATTTATTTTTACAAGTAGGTACTTACTTGTATGTCTGAAGGAGGCACTTTTGCTTCTAACGCTGTCAGTTGATCATAATACCTGCAGAAAAAAAAATATGATAAAAAAAAAATCAAACTACTTTCATTTCTTGCTTACACTCGCACACGACACACCAAGTGTCACCTACATTATCAACTCATCGTTGACCATTCTAGTCAGATAACATGTACAGGAGCACAGCGACCACTAAAGACTTTGGTCATTTTCATGCGTCTAAGGAACAATGCTAACATACGGAAAACACAGAAAATTAATTTGATGTTGTTTACTATGAAAATTCATATTCACCTTAGTTAGGCCTACGCTTATTTTCAAAGTTCAAGATATTTTCCCAGAATGTCTACAGAGCCCCCCACCAACTGCAGAAAACAAGTGACTATCGAAAAATTGCCCAGATATTGTGTGAAAATACCTAGGACTTTGAAAATAAGCGTAACTAAGGTGAATATGAACTCGACTACAAGTTTTATCGAGTTTAGAAATCATAATATGCCTATGAAGTCAAACGATTATCCAATTTGTCGAAAATTTGCAGAATACTGGCAAAGTAGGCTAAGTATTCTAGTTTTCGAAATTATACGTTTTTGTTTCCTGGACTGTCGAATTGTTTAAAACTGAACTTTCAGAATAATAAACGCTACCATATTTATTATTGGCTACTATATTTTATAGTAGCCTACCTAATACCAAGAACAAACTTTTTTTATGCGGTGAGGCATTTTACCTGGTGAACATTCCAATACACATTCATAAAAGATGTACTTAAATTGAAATTGACCTTTATACTATTGACGAAAACTTTCCTCATTTCCTCGTGAAAATTGCCAGTTTCTACACAGTTGCGCATCAAAGTACAAAATTAAGCATAACTGTTTGCAAATTTTTATTTTTAATTGTAAAATATCCAGGCGGCTTCAATACGTACCATGACTTAAAAACTGTAACTAAACTGCTTATAATTATGTCTCAGTAGTTTAAAGTGCGAAATACACGAAATGCGTAAGTTTGTGAATCATGGAGATGCGTAAGCGTATGTGTGAAGGAAAGTTTAATATCCTGTTTTCTAAATGTACATGTCACGTGAATCCTTGCAGAGCATTGGCAGTAAACAATAATGGGGCAACCCTTTACTCTTTCCGATTCCAATCTAAATGCATTATGAACAAGGTCAAGATAACAGTAATCACTGCTTGCAGCTGGTGAGCAAATCAGCCATTTGAAGTCTTGGTAACCAATAAGCCACATCAGCTAATATTATCAGCTCAGCAACTTGCACGTTGCGGAATAAAAAAGGCCTACGATGTGTGTTTCAGGTTCATTACAGCAGGCATTTTTCTGCAAGTTGAACTGAAAGCTCCTCGATGTTATTGTTTGCTTCAGAGTCATTACTGGGGAATTTTTTTCTGCAAGTTGAACTGAAAGCTATTTGTCATTATTTGGGCTTGTTCGCAATGTTTGGTGTCATTCGCTGTGGCTCAAGCCTATGTTGTTCACTGTTAAAACTCAGCCAATATTGATTTATATATTGATATAAATCGTTATTTTTTCTATATCGATATCGGCCTGCAGGACCGTACAAACCCGGAAATTTAAGTTGCATTTGCATGGAAATGAAAATCACAGCTGTGTTTTCAATATAGCAATGGTTATAGGATCGTTTTACCCTTCATTGGGATCAGAGCGCGGTAATAACTCATTATCGGTAGATCCCTAGTTAAAAGTGGGCTAAGGTGGCAGACAGGCTGTTACGTGTGGTACTAGTGTGTACTTCACTCCGAATAATTCAACTTGAATTGAAAAAAGACCAATGTTTTATGATTAGCTATAGGCCTTGTACTTGTTAAAAGAGGGCCAAGTTATTGGAATGGCAGTTACCATGTGAGAGACGTGCCGACGGTTACGTGATTGTTATGGCATTTTCAGTATTATTACAACTGGCATGTATAAAAAAAACAATCATGACCTCTTAAAAACCAAAGGTAAGTTACCCTATACAAAATGCTACAGGACTGAAATAATTACAAATACATCATTCAAGCTCATAGAAATACGAATTCTTTCGCTAGACACCACCATAGTCAAAGAAAACTTTTTAAAACTACTGAATATGGATTATAATTACGGTGAGGCCAAGTAAGGTTTTTTTCTGCACTTTTCTGCTTTATAAAACACTCAGTTTTCCCTTTATTTTATATACTACAGAATCACAGATTTCAGAGGGTGGGGAGGAGGCGAGATCCTAGTGCCCCCTTCCTCCCCCCATGCCCATCAGAAAGAAAAACCATCTCACTCCCTATCACTTTTTGGTTTGGTTGAACTGGAAATGAAATGGACAACAGAATTACGGCACAAGTACAAGGGGTCCGGATCATCGTGCGGATTCCTTATCGCCACCCTCCCCCCACCCCCACCTTACACCCTACCATCACGACTGTGTGACGGCCACAACACAAACACGTTGTTAACAACACAGATACGAAGACAACAGCCCGGTCGCATAAGCCGTACAAAAGATCACACCGGGGATCAGCACGGCGATCACGTTATTATTAAATGGAATGTCACCGTCTAGCGGGCATCCAATGACGGCAAAACGAAACCACACCTTTCATTTTCGCAACATGGGAACCATATCATCATACCCGACCTCCCTACCTACCTGTACATGACCTCCAGAGAGCTCTCATGCTTATCTAAAGTCCTCCATGTCGCGTTCATACGGAGTTTGTTTAGCTCGACCAGAGCATCTCCGTAGTCTGCTGGATTGTCAGCATCGTTGTACGTACTGGCAATAAGATTTTTCAAAGGTTTAACTAACTCTACTTCGGAGGTTTTCTTGAGGGGAACTGCCAAGAAGCCCGCCATCATGACAAGTCGCGGCTAACGTTCATGTGACCACACGTGACGTCACCAACAACTACATCCGGTTTTCAGCAGATGATGCTGTGACGCGCTTACTCTTGGGATGGGTCACAACTAGTTAGTATTCTTCAAACCCAGTGGCCGCTGAAACAGCCCGAAAGTTACGGCAAACGGCAAAATATTTCATCATTTTCTTTTGTGTAAACCAATCTAACATGCTTAATTTAACGCATTATTCTTTAATTAGTGCTTAATAAAGCCTTTTTCAGCATAAATCAGTAGACGAATCAGGGTTTGAGAGGTGCTAGCTTGTTACGACCTTGCTGTTGTGCCGGCATTTGATTCTAGGGACCGTTCGCAAATTGTGCGAAGACATTTTATTTTTTATCACGCACAATTAATTAGTAACTGCGGTGCAAAGTTTGACCTCTACCTCCCTTGTTAAAGCGACAATTTTGATACCCACTTGTTGATCCCCACAATTTCTCCGCCGTTTTGTAATATTTTAAAACAAAATTTGGTAGGTGGGCCTCATAGTGTTTGGTAAACATCAGGCTGTACTGGAAAATAAATTACTGCTTGGATAACAGCGTAATCTTTTTATAGAGTTCTTACTACAGCCTGCGTTTCTACAATTATTAACCATTGAAAATGATAAAGTATTTCCGGTGATAAAGTATTTCCGGAGTTAGGCTACGGGGCTTTCAATTACCACTTTCATTGTTTTTCAGTGTTTTCAACAATGTTATATTAAGCAGTCATGCAAGTCAGCCAACGCCATCTACAGTTGGGAGGCTGAAAATTACACAGATGCTGACAATATTGATGCTAAATTGAATAGACTTGAATTTATTTACATGAGCCTAAGCGGACTGGACAGCCATATGCTCAATACGCAGGCTTAAACTACTTTAAACATAACCTAAACCTAAATCGGAAAGCACTGGACACCTTGCCAACCATCACTCCCCTAAAGGCCAAGGGAGCCAACCTCCCCAGAGAGTAACACTGCGTTCCCTGCGCAAACCGACCCATCGCCTAAAGCCCATGTCAAACGGAAAGACTTTCACTAAAGACACGATTGTCCTAAGCGCAGAAGTGATTTCACCCCACATTTTGTCCTGTCTGGAGTTGTTTGTCACACGGGCAGATTTCCTCCACTCCCGACTGCCCTCAGGATTAACAAACACTTCAATATCGCTTGATCTCTATACGTCCAACTTCACCCCTTTTTATGGAATGCGTGGTATGCGTTAACCATTGGTCTACGTCGGTCACGTGAGAAAAAGTCGGTACCCAGAGAGCTGGGCGTCTAGCCTGGCCATCGAGTCTGGACGACTCTTTAATTACTCCAAACTTTTGTCATCTGTCCCATGTTACACGAGCCAACTTACCCTCCCGACCAAATTTTTAGTCGTGTCGTGGGTGGAAATCTTCTCGTCTGACACGGGCTTTACAGAATGCCAAAACATCACGGAGGGCCCCCCCCCCCCCCCCACAACTACCTGCCGCATGCGGTGGGGCACCAAGAGCCCCGTGCATATCCCTATTGCCATCACTCAATCAAGGGAAGGCGCCTGTAGAGCAGCGTCAAGTGACATCATTTTGGCTACGAGACACCATTTGGAGGGCATAGCTACAAGGTGCACTAGATTAAAATGTAAGTGGAAAAATGGCACTTCTAATCAAGACAGTGCTTTGATAGCAGTTTTCTTAGGCTTAAAAAAACATTGTTTTCTCCAACAACAAAAAACGCGCGTTATACCGTTAAGAAATCCAGTCTAATAGCATTGGCTTCAGTAAGACGACCTTCTTTTCGCCCTCCAGTGCTCCTTGCAGCTAACGCAGTTACTGTCTCCACCATAGAGTTATACACGATAATACTATGTCATGTCACTGGCGTATTGTGCCTCCCAAGACCGCACTCAAACAAGAAATGATCAACAATGCTCTGCATAGGCAAGTCGGGGAAGAACACCACCTCAGCCGAAACCTACTAGCCTGCAAAAGACAATGCTCCATCCTAAGTTTCGATAGTAGCTGTGCATCCCTTCTTGGCCACCTGGGCCAACGCAGCAGGCGCAGTATCCGTTGGGTGTATAGCAAACAAGTCCCTGCCAGTAGTAACCAACAACCACTCCACCTGCCACTATATCAACGCCAACACCACAAGCACTAGTTGGAAACCCCCCAGAACCAGGCGAAACATAACCTTGGTCACGCACATACTTCTACCTCAATGAG
Source organism: Lithobius niger (assembly GCA_023313725.1). Taxonomy (NCBI): domain Eukaryota; kingdom Metazoa; phylum Arthropoda; class Chilopoda; order Lithobiomorpha; family Lithobiidae; genus Lithobius; species Lithobius niger. Next base: position 6,607 of record JAHWFP010136308.1, on the reverse strand, counting down.
CAAGGCTGCCTGTACGCTCATTGCCAAAGACACCGGCATGCCCTGGCACCCAATGAACCGAAACAGCCTGCTCCCCCCTGCATCGTCTCAAACAACTTCCTACCAATTTCCAGTACCATTGAGTGCCAAACTTTAGTGAAAGGAGGAGCGCCCGCCTAAGGAAAAGCATTCCAGATGCCGAATCCGACAAGATATGGAAACGAGGTTGCTGGAGATCCAAACCAAGATCAATTGCAACAGAAATGACCACAAGCTCCCCAGAAAAGTGGAGGGAAAGTTGCACAGAGAACTCTAATTTAAGGCCAGACACAAAAATTGTGACTCCCATATCTCCCGGAAGAAGAATACGTCACAAAAGATGTCAAACCTCTCGCCCCCCCCCCCCCCTCCTGATCACCCCTCAAAAGCAGCCAGCAACCCTGGTGCACTAGGCCCACGGAAAGGGAGGCCAAACGTAGAGTGGGGCCTTAAACCAACCAAAGCATGTCCCCACATGCAATGAGGCACCTAAACCAGGTGATCCCAAGGCCATGTAGGCCAACGGGACCAGGAGCAAAAATCTACTATCACCAATGATAGGGGATCACTAGACACCCTGGCAATAGCATGCAAACAAATAGCAACCAGTAGCTGATAAACCCGGGTGTGAAGAGGTTTCTCATCTACCTCAAACAGTAACACCAGGATAGGGGTCGAGGGCAGACACCCCATTACCACTTGCAGATGCTCATTGAGTGCAACTTGCACACCACGAGTTGCATGCCTGGAACAGGCCAGGAATGGCAGCCGGAAGTCAACGATAGACCTCACACATACCCGATAGAACGTTGAGACCACAGATTGATGAGCCACAAGTCGATCGGTGGATAGGGCCTTGAGTACCCGAAGCCTAGAGGTGACACACTCCCTGATTGTACCAGTATCTTTCACCCAGGGCAGTTGTGGGTCAAGTCTCATCCCAAGATACCTCACACTCGACGATTCCCTCACAATGGTAGATCCCAAACAAGAAATGCAGCACTTGGCTGCCCCCCTGATCATGACCATCAACACAGTCTTACACGGTGAGATGGAAAGCCCCCGTAGAACCAAGAGACACTCCCTCACCTCACTGCAGCCTCCATGGAGGTGAGGAGGGTAACCCACATCACTGCCCGCCTGCCACACAGCGATATCTTCCGCATAAGCAACGACGTTTGCGTGCAGGTTCAGTTGTTTTAAAACGTCATTAATGACAGCAGCGAAGAGCGTCGGGTTGAGGCTGCTTCCCTGCGGAAGCCCCCCCCCCCCCCCGGCCAGTGAACTTCACACCAGACTTAAACCTGCCCACTCGGAAAGCATATTGCCTTAAACAGATAAGGGCGAGGACTGCCCTAGTCAATCGAGCACTGATCCCAAGCGTACTCAAAGATGCCTCTACCCACTTAATGTCAACCATATTGTACGCCGCACAGATGTCCAGGAACACTGCGACCATCACGCTTCCCTTCGCCCAAGCTTCGTGAATCCCAGATTCTAGGTACAGAATAATGTCCTGTTCTAAAACCAAACTAAGCCCTATGGAGCGCCCCTGCATAATCCAGAGACCACGCAAACCGACGAACCAGGATATGTTCGTAGACCTTATGGACACAAGACAGAGGGCAATAGACCTATAACAGGTGACCAAAGAACGATTAGTTCTCCTTCCTAATACAGGAGTAAGGACCGAAAAGAGCCTAGCAGGTGGAATCGGGGGGCCCCTCATACCTTTCCTGGAAAAAGGACAACAGGGGAACCCGAGCATCCACACAACATGGAGAGGAAACGTGAAGAGGAAGCATTATCAAGTCTTTTATGGGTGTGTGTATCTAGACACGCACTAGTGTGTCGCCACCAAGTAGATGAGACTTAATTGTTGTGGGATGTAAAAAGGTGGCTCACTAGCAGACTGTGATAAGCTTTAATATAGCTGATTTCAGCCTACTGGTGAATATACCCCCATGAGGTAGATACTGCTACAAATCGTTGGAATCAGGTGTGTTGGGTCCTGTAACGAAGAAACCCGTAACATTAAAGTGTGTAAACATGTCCTTTATGGGCAAAAAGTGCCTTCAATAACGTTGATTTTTGTTACTGGTAACTAACACAAAAAGGTAGAGATGAAGATAAGACGGTGTAACCTTTTGTACGTTCACAGTCCTAATGAACGTTGTGATATTCACCTATAACCAAAACTGGTATAACAGAATCCGCCAACTCTCCAAAACGGGTCGGCCTTTAAAACTAGTGATATCATTCAACCAGGGAAAGGCTGCCCAAGTTAATCGCACCGAATAATGCTTTCGACGTTAAATAAAAACTTGAAAATTGCTACCGCAGGTAACAATGTTCTAGTTTTCATTTAACTTTTGAACTATTAGTCGGTGCGATTGACTTGGCTAATAGGATTAACCTTTGCGGCTTTTCCCTATTTGAATGATATTACTCCTTTCAAAGGGCTATCCTTTCTCTTATTAGTAAAGGCGGTAAACTCTGAATTTCCTGTAGAGCTGTGCTAAGCACACTAAAATGACTAGTTTTTAAACATTTTACAGCGATGTCAGTTAGCCAAATAGAATGCACCAATCATTAGCTGATCAATCGTGTGCTAAAGTAAAAATGGTAAAAAACAATTGAATACAGCATTCAGGTTTCGGTGGACTAGTACACAGCATCACTGCAGTAGCTGAAATCTTACTGGAAAGTTTATTTTGTGTTCCTTTGCTTCTTTGACTTCGGATCAGTTAAACATAACCTTAAGCATCAAACGTTTTTGGTTTCTAGTACTAGTATTGGTTTTGGTTGGATAACGAAATAGCTAGTTAGCTAATCCGCATATTCATTGTCATAGTGCATTAAATTCCCTGTACAGCTCACTAGGAAAATTTGTCAAATCTTCATTTCGGCAGACTGGTAAAGAGTCGTATGGGGGATGTGCCTTTTTCTAAAATACGGTTTGCAGCTCGAAGAAAGTGGCCCTGAAGTGGAGCGTAAATAAATGTAAAAGTGTTGTTGTAACCATTGTTTGTATTGTCATCCAACAGTCTTGCTTAAGTCTTACCGTTTCAGTACCTATAATCGTCAGAATACATGTTGTTGCAAAGAGGCAGCTACAAATGAATTGAATTGGTTACCGCTCTTGAATTGCCTCACAAAAACACCAAAATCTCATTAAGAGCCTGGGTGTATTTCGTTGCAAGAAGAGTTGGACACAAAATGCAGTTCGTAAGCAGAGGTTTCAATCAAGAAGGAAAAAAAAGTGATTTTTTTTTAAAAATAAGTACTAGCCGCGTCGTCTCGCTTCGCTCGATGAGGTTCCTTATTGCTGCACCTCTTTAAATAAGATTTAGATGACTATTATTTTTTCACCATTCGTCTGTAAAGGTCACCCCGTACTTCTAATGCTTGTGTTCTACATGTTGTAAAAACACGTGCAACAATCGCTTTAAACTTGACAATTGCGATACACGTCGCGAATCATTGCTACCTTGCAAACAATGTCTGGTCGTGTAAATGTGGCACTGTTGGCGGGCTATAAGATTGGACTATTGAGTTACTTTCGTTGTTGAGTTAAAAAAAACGAATCCGATTATTAACTAAAAGCGGAAAACTTCAAACAAATCGACGATATGGACCTCGAAATTGGCAGCCTGATCTGATACGATGGAAAGGCGGATTTATTTTGTAGATGCAGACTTGGAAGGCGAAGTTGAATTGTTTTAAAATGGGCGGCAACAATCTTTGCATTCGTGAGCAAATGAAGGACAATTACTTGCAACAATTTGGTGGTGCGTGCTGCCGACGTGAATTGTTTCTAAGTTGATGGGATTACCTTGCAGCAGGGGGCATGCTTGCATATTGAATTCTGACGTTCTCTTACGGTTTTTTTTTTAGCATTGAGTATGGATCTTTTCTGGGTCTGGATATACTAAGGAAATATTGCAAACGCGATTGATTTCCTAATAAGACCAAACACCGGGAGGGGCTACGACCGGGAGACTAATCACGGAGATTAGTCCTAAAAAGACCAAACATCGGGGGAGGCTAAGAGCGGGAGGTTCAATACCCCCTGCAGCATGCACGGGTCCTGCTAGTCATAAAATATTGAGCAAAGCTGCGTGTGTTTATTGATTGTTACTGAAAACAACCAGTTATTAAATGACTTGTTCCTTGTTAGTTAACTACCGCATAACCATTGTTAATGGACGTTCCCGAAAAGCACGAAAAAAAATTTGGTCAACAATCGTGACGACATGCATTGTTGTGTGATTGTTGAAAACGGTAATTTTTCGTTAATTTGGGGCATTTAGGACCTAAATTTGAATTTAAGAATACGCCTAAGAGAAATTCGGAGAATTTCCTTTCTTCCAAACCCTTTCTTCAATTTTTTAGGCCACTATTTCAAGAGGAGTAGAAGGGCACTATAAATAAATAAATAAATAAATAAATAAACACACTGTGAACGATTTCAATTATGTTAGATGTTTTGGTAATTCAAAGTTTGCTGGTTAATCTAGACACATACTAGTGTGTCCTGTCAAGTACATGATCGGCCAAGTAAATGAGATTAATTGTTATCACTGCAAACTTGAATGACGACTGGTGAAAAAATAGCAAGCAAATTTTGACCTGTGACTATATCCTTATCCCAAATGTTGCAGAAATATTCAGTTTCCGTGTCATCAGCTGTGGCCCCTGTTAAACCCAGTTCATCTTCACCTCCTTCGTTTTCAGCATTAGTTGTGGAACGTGGAGTAGTCAAAGCACTTGCGCATGTACCAACAGAGCAACGAACATTAGTCGGTCGTAGACTCTTCGTCGTAGACTTTTCTTCCTGGACAAATTGTCGACGTTTAATTTCACTAAACGTGTGTACGTCAAGATAAATCAGGTGAGTAAATGCAACTTGTCCTACAGCAGCGTGAAACGACTTATTGCTACTGTTATTGTTGCATTTCACATGTACATGGCTACGTAAGATTAATTATCAATGTAAAACTGTGTAGACATAACATTCCTCCAGAAAAAAAAAAAAGATAAGAGATGAAGACAAGACGGGTGACCTTTTGCCTTTAGTATGTTCACAGTCTATGAAAGTTATGATATCCACCCAAAACCAAAACTGGTATGAAAGAAGATGCTAAATTTCCAAAAAGGGCCGGCCTTTGAAAGTATTGATGTCATTCAATCAGGGAAAAGGCGGCCAAGGTTAATTCTATTAGCCAGCAAGCTTAGCGCGATGCCCTCTTCTTTATATTTTTTTTATTATTTTTTTTAGTCAGGACTGATTATGGGATGCAACCCAGAAACTGACAACACTCACCGTCATGCCCTGAACGAAGACGCCAAGACCACCCTTCATGCTTGCTCTATGGAAGGAGGCACCACAGTATATTTTTGCTCGAGTTGCTGCTTGAGTGGCGCTTGTGAACCGGTGATGGTCTCCCCACCATGCCCATGGGTACGATGTAGCGACCTAGAGGCTGTCTTTTCCCCTGACACAGCCGCTGTGGAAATGTACTGTGGTGTCGCCTTCCATAGAGCAAGCATGAAGGGTGGTCTTGGCGTCTTAGTTCAGGGCATGACGGTGAGTGTTGTCAGTTTCTGGGTTGCGTCCCTTCGGTATTTGTTGGTGAGCAGTTTCTGGGTTGCGTCCCTTCGGTATTTGTTGGTGAGCTTGCAGCCATTTCAGTGGCTCTTGATGAGGCCGTAGACATGTGCTTGCCGATCAGACTCTGCCTCTAGGCTGCATTTCCTACGGTGGAGTTTGGCAACTCGTGCTGTGTCGCATCCGCTGGTCTACGAGATCGGATGGAAACTTTTCCAGGCCAGAATTCTGTGTGATATCTCTCTGGCCTGGGTTCTTGGCCACTCTGGTACCTACGGTAACAATGTGGCGGACGAATTGGCTCGCGTTGGCTTCCGGTCGCGTGTGAGCTCTGTCTGCTTGCCCTTGACGACCGGTTACCTCTGACAATTAGATGCTTGCCATAATATGACCAGTAACGATGCTGCCATAATATGACCAGTAACGATGCAAGTATTTGAGATTTGAGATACCCGCTTGAACGCCATCTTTTGTGTTACTTCGTACTCATGTCGATTGTGGGATGTCAAAGATGCTTCAGAAAGTAAACACACTTGAGCATCTTTAACGTCTCACCCTTCCCAACTGAAAACACCCTGGAGTTTGTGTCGCAACCTAGAAAGGCATGAACGAAAAGAATATTTTCTGTGACATGTTCTCTGAGTTGTTGTGTAATGGCTTTAATATCATATTTGAATGTGTCCTTTGAAATCATCTTCGGTTCTGGGCAGAGGTAGATGTAGCAGGTAGCATTGACAACATAGTGTAAAAAAATTAGGTCTGTTTCACCACCTATAGTCGTTCTAATATTGCCAGCTGATAGGATAGCTTCCTTAAAATGAGCAAGTCAGCATCACCAGGTGCCTGAGCTACCTTGCATCCATTGTCTGTTAGGACTTTCGACAAGATGGAAAGAATACATCACAATCTTACGAAAGAGCTTAAATATGTCTATCTAGGCTTATTAGAGAGCTCATCAGAGCACTTTGAATTCGAATA